>JAVDPK010003100.1:509483-539011 GCA_034780415.1 Cichlasoma orientale | reverse complement strand
CCCCCCCCCCCCCCCCCCCGAAACCCCGCACCACAATACTCCAAAAGTCAAAACTGTCTCAACTCCTCATTAAGTTGAGTGAAATATCTTTGGCGTCTCATGCTGCAGTTGCTTTTCAGAGAACAAATGTGTTTATTTCACGTTTACATGCTGTATTACTTTCTTTAAAGGAGAAAAAAAAAGATATTCTTGCTGGACCAGACGTGTTGAAATCCCACAACGAGAGCCATGAGGTCTTCTTCTATGAAAATGGAAAAACAATTTATCTCTAAGCCATTTATTATCTCTGTGAAGCCCATCAAGTAAAAGACCCCTGATTACAAAACAAGCTATATCCCCCTCACCACGAAACCACATCCCCTGACCACAGACTCCTGTCTCGGTGTTCAGCCTCTCTCTGGTTGGCATCTGCTGTCTGCCTGCAAGCCCTTGTAATCTGAGCAAGAAAGATTAGGCTACTCACCTGAGACATCCACTGATTTATCCCACATCCCACCTGCAGATGCAGCTGGATACATGGACACTTCACTCGCTAGGCTATCAACTCCACCTACCCAGTGTTATCCACCAGTATGAGCACTCGTGTGCCAAGGATTGCTCCTCTGCAGTGATCCACAATATGCCATTATTGTGGTAATAACATGCCTGCCATCTGCCCTGGCAAAAAAATAAACTGCTCTATCGAGCCTCTACAGCTTAGTACTTTAATATCTGAGGCTCTTGTCTTTTTAGCTATGTCTAAGCCTGTAAAAAGCCACATAGGTCCCATAGCTTATCATGTACCAGACACCAAAATTTTAATGCTTCAGGAAAGATGAATTAGTGTCTGGCTAATATTTTTATGGCAGCACATGATTAAAAGCATACAGCATATTTATTATCAACCTTGTGCTGTGAATGGTGTCATCTCAGCTGCTCCTAGCTGCAGTTTTTTTTTTTTTTTTTACCTTATTTATGTGTCTTTGTCACGCTGCACCTCACAGGCTCACAGTCAGTGCTGCTGAAGGTCAGCAAGCCACTTTGTAGCACATCGTTCTCACTCACAGTCAAACCCCTGGCTAGTTTTTCATCTCTGTGCAGAGAAATCTGTACGTGCATATGTGTGGTTTAGAAATACTTAATTCAGAAAACAGCTTTATTGTCAGCCAGCAAGATCACGCTCACTTCTCTGTCTCTTAAAGCCTTTTTTTTTCATGGTTGCCTGTCACTGTAACTCTTAAGACAGCTGCACTGATCATGCAATTGTAGCAGAGGGAATTTAGACCAGTATTAACCTTCAGCGGTGCTTCACTGTTTGTTTGTATTTGGGAACTGAAGGCCGGACCCAGGATTAAGTCAGACTTAACAAGCGGATTTTCTAAACCGCACAACCTTGAGAAAGATGGATGGACTAGAAGCCGGCCAGACATGACTACATGAGTCACTGCGGTGGTTTGGGGTCTTCAGATTGGAGGAGGATTTACTGTTGTGGCCAATTCTAGAGAAACTGGAAGGATTATTTCTTTATATCTTTTCACTGTTGTGTCTGTTTTTCTGTTCGATATAATGAATTTTGCTATTGCAGATTGCAGATGACCTGATGGTGGTGCTTTGTCTGCATGCACTCTACCAAAGGTCAGACTCCAGCATTTAGAACTAGTATTATATAATATGAACCTCATGAGGGCACCATGAAGAGCCAGAGGATCAACAAAGCCGCTGGATTTTTCCTGTTGGGGGACAAGACACACGCAGTGATGCCTTTATGTCTCTGTAAGAAGAATAATGAATCCTGGAGTAGATATAATGATTCGAGGGTACTTACAGAAAGCTAAAAATTGCTCCAGGTGAGCCCGATTCAAGATCGATTAAAAGTAACCACACTTATGAACCTCCGGTAACACACCTCCTGCTGCATATTCATCAAGCATTCCCCCCTCATCCTTTTCTTTGTTTCTGTACGTGTCAAAGCAAGATGCACAACACAAGCAGGATCCTGGAGTGACGCAAAATCCGCCTGCTTACAGTCAAGCAACCAAAACATGTCTGACCGGGGGAGAAAAAACTGGATATTTTCTACAGAAGGGAAGTAGCGGTTTTCGCCCTGTGAGTAAAAGGGACGTCACGTCTCCACTTACATAAGGACCTGGTTTATTACAACATCTCTTCTTACCACACATTCATCTCTTTCCTTGGCATGGCTCTCGCAGAGCCCGTGGATTTACACAGAAGATGTGACAGCTTTGGGAGGACTTCATCTGTCGTCAACATGCAACGGGCAGGCACCTTGGCAGTGAAAAAGCGAGGCACGCTACATCTCTACTGACAGTTTCTCATTTGTTGCTTCGCACCATACCATTATACCGTAATTCATCAGCAAACACAACATTTACTGAAACATGAAGCACAACGGCAAGCCTCGGGATTTTCAAGAACATTTCGGGACAGACACCGCGTCTCCTCATTTCAACAATGCATCACATGTTTCTTGACGGACTCACCAATAAACCAAATGCCAGGAGAATGCACTTACATGCAGAGCTGCTTTTTTGTTTTCTATGCTTAGTCTAATCGTACACACTGGGCCCTTTGAAAGCCAACCAGGCCCGATGGCCAACATGTTCTCTAATGGGACACAGGACTGTTATCATTTGTAACAACTGTCCTTCTGTCCTCCAAACAAAAGCCTGTTCTGTGCTTAATTTCCAATAAACGTTGGCTCAGTTGGTTAGAACGCAATGCCACGAAGGTTGAGATCATGAGATTGATAAGTGTTTGGGCCATTAATTGTTTTTCCTACATCGTGAATACAGTGCATCCTCGACATCAGGTTGGGCACGGTTTTGTCCTCAGTTCCTGTCTCACTTGTCCCTCTTTTCACAGCATCGAGCGTGTTGTTATGTTCAAGGGCTTTATGGCAGTGAGGGCAATGGTTTCATTGTGATGCTACTTATTGTACAGCAGATAATGTTTTGTATTGGTTCATATTTTGTAAACTGCTTGTTTGTTAAATATTAAAATGAAAAGAAAAAACATGCTACGGAACAAAGCTGTTTTGTGGTTAGTGTCACTGCTGGTAGCGTGAGACAGTACCTGTAGACCATTCAGGTTGCACAGGAAGTCTAGCTCCTCCAGGATGGCACACCCACGCATGCCCTTACAAGAAGCTGTGGTATCACTGGGGAAAACACCAGTTGCACTGGACCTGTCCTTGGCTGTTGAGCACTAGCCCCACTGAAGGATGCTGGGACTTCATCCACCCTCATGGAGTCTGTTTTTGTCAGTTTGGTTGGAAACATACACTAGTAGCCAGATGGAGATCACATTTCAGGCCTCTGGCAATGCTCCTACTGTTTCTCCTTGCACAAAGGAGCAGATACCAGTCCTGCTGGTGGGTTCATGCTCTTCTCTTGGTCTGTCTAGCCTTGATATCTCCTCCATGCTCTCCATACTCTTGCACCTGTGCAACCTGAATGGGCTGCAAGTACCATCTCATGCTCCTAGCAGTAACAAGGCCTTTACTAGTTAGTGCACAGTGAAGAGAGACATGAAGGTGGAGATATAGGGGAAGACATGCAGGAAAGGGTCACAGGTCAGATACAAACCTGGACTGCCTGCACCACAGGCATGTGGTGTACATGGTCCCCTGCTCATCCACTGAGCCACCCTGGCACCCAATTCTTGCAGTTTTAATGACAGCAAGCACAATGTTGTAAATAAAGCATTTCAATAAAAAAGTATATTTTGCATCTGCAGCACATTTTGTCAAGACAAATGCCACATGCCAAAGCCACCTGAACCTCAACTGGCTCCTTCTTATGTGGAGCCCCTCTTGAATGACTGCACTCTTCACACTATCTCAAAGGGAGAGGCCAGCCACCCTTCAGAGGAAACTAATTTTCTAACGCTTCTTGTTCTTTTGGTCACTACCCAAAGCTTGTGACCATAAGTGAGGATAGGGACGTAGATTGACTGGTAAATCGAGAGCTTCCCTTTTATTCTCAGCTTTCTCTTTACTATGACAAACCGGTGCAGCATCTGCAGCATCTGCATCACTGCAGCGGCAGCCCCAATCCATCTGTCAATCACCTGCTCCCCTCACTCATGTACAATACCCCGAGACCCTTAAACTCCTCCACTTAGGGCAGCAACTCATCCCCACGTCTGAGGTGGGACCATGACCTCAGAAGTGGAGGTGCTACTTGGCTGTGAACTGCTCCAGTGTGAGCTGGAGGTCACTACCTGATGAAGACAACAGAACCACATCATCCGCAAAAAGCAGAAGAGATTCTGAGGCCACCAAGGTGGAAGCCTTCCACTACTTGGCTACACCTAGATCAGTGACAAAGTGCAGCCCTGGCAGAGTCCAACGCCCACCGGAAATGACTTATTGGCGATGCGGACCAAGCTCTCGCTGTGGCTGCACATATAGACTACATGGGTAAACTCCCACACGTTTGAATATCTTTGAGAGGATGAAAAGCTGCATCCAGCGTTCTGCGACCAGGCTGAAAACTGCATTGTTCCTCTTTGATCTGAGGTTTGACTAATGGACAAATTCAGCATTTATCTGGATTGATGTTTTCTTATCAAAAGCTCAAGAGAATAATAGCTGTCTATTTTACTGCAAAATATACTCAGGCTACTTGCTATGTCTGTTTGCAGTTCAGCATTTGGTAATTTTGTAACATTAAGTTTCTCAGAGCTTTTTTCCCCACTGATCATCCTACATCTTTCTTATAGGCCAGAAAACCCTGAGATGGCCTCATGTAAAAAGGCTCAGAGTTCAGCAGATGAGATGAGTAGAACTGCAGACTCGGCTGGTCCTTTTCAGGGTGTGTCACCAAGCACCAGCCTTTTACATTAGAGTCATTTTTTCATGTAAAAATATTAATTATGGAAGGCCCTTTATATATTCCCCCCACGCTCCTACAACAGGTGAGAACATGTCAGGCTACATTTTCACTATTTTCTCACTCAGTCACATTTCATCAGGGCACGCTCATCTATTGGGCTAAAAATATACCGGCTGCTCATACTGCTCGCAAAAACAAAACACTCCGTCTCACTTAAGAATTCAATACACTCATTCATTTTCCTCCATCATATCTAACAAATAATGTGCAAGTCTAATCACATTTAAATTGCATACAGATAAATCTTAGAAGGCTGCACAGTTGCTTACTAGAACATAAGAATTTGATTAAGTGCTCACTGACTGAAAAGATCATCCCTGTGACTGGGCTGGGTTGTCTAAGGGGCCATGGGAACCAGACTACTGTAATGGAATTGCTCACAGTCAGTGCAGTCAGACCATTTGATTGCAGACAAAATTAACTCATTATTGATGCCTGTCTCTCTCTCAGTGCCTCCATCCCTGTGTGGACAGGATTCATGTTCCGGCCTGAGGTTAAATGTTTCCTAAGTGCACTGCACAGTAGTAACGGAGCCACCCAGGAATTTCTGGGGCAATACTTGACTACTCTCTTTGTCTCTATATACAGTTTTGCACAAATGCCACACGTACAGTGCACTTTGAATATCGGCTAGCTAAGGAGAATTAAACCTGGTTTGCTCCCAGAAAGAATTAACACACAACTGAAGGAGCTTCACATTATGACTGCTCAGTTCCTCAGAAATGTTATTTAAAGCACATGCTCACAAGGGAAAAAAATGCAGCAAAAGGAGGAATAGCCAACAGCAATTACCGCACATTTTGCACTTATTTTCCTAACAGCATGAAGTGCTATGTTAAGGCTTTTATCAGGATAAAGAGCAGTTGCTATTGAGTTTAGGATAATGTTGGCTGCTCTGTACTCGGTTTGGGGAACTTCACACAGCACCCACAGGCATCCTTAGCTGAGATTCTGTGTTAGCTACATCTGCCAAACACATCATGCCGTTGTCATCTTAATAGCCTCGGCGTTTCTAATGCTTAAAGTGAAATCGTATCATTTGTGGACAAGTTAGCTGTAAACAGCAAAAATACTGTTATGTAATAAATTAAATCCAAAACAGACCAACGTCATGCACATGTAGTAATTTAGGCAAACATGTCCGGGACAAGAAAGTCCAACAGAAACCAAGAAGATGGGAACAAGTTAAACAATAAACCATTCACTAGGCACGAAAGCTTGACGGCTCGATTTAACAGAAACAATATGGCAAAGAAATGAAGGGACGCATGAGCGCACGTCAGGGTACCGATTAGCTGATGTGGAGCAGGTGTGGCAGATAAAACACAGGTGATCCTAATGAGGGCAAGGCAGATGATACAAAGGAGGGCAAACTAACAAAGACAGGAAGTAAAGCTGGCAGGAGTGCGATAAAACAGGAAATAACTAACCCCAAATCCAAAAACATCACACGGGGTTCCCAAGCACCATCAATCTGTAATAATGGAATCGACTGGCATTTATAAAACCTCCTTCTAGAGCCAGTGACTGCTCAAAGTGCTCTACACTGCAAGCCACATTTAACCAGACAATGCTTTATTCTAAACACTTTGAGCACTTCCTCTAAAACACTTTCATGGCTAATTTTGAATCACCAGTTGACCTAACATGCATGTCTTTGCATTGTGAGAGGAAGCCTGAGTACCTGGAAGAAAGCCTTGCAGGCACAGGGAGAACATGCAAACTATAAAACTAGTAGGATAACCCAAGAAAGTGCCATATTTACTGATGATATTTTTTACAAATGTTCATGACTGTGAAACAAATGGATTGCTTTTAAGTAATCTTAGTGATAAGCTTTCTGTTTTTAAATGATAAATTTTCATTTGGTGTAAGTGAAACATTCTATAAATTATTAAGGCTAAGGGCACCAGAAAGAAACCCTTACAGATGAACTTGACAAATCATAAAAGGGATGCGGTGTGTCAGGTATAAAATATATATTTTAATAATTAAGTAGTGGTTTACACATGTGCCTAACAAGAAAAAGATCCCCAGTTCAGGAGACACAACTCCTTTGAGGATTGTGTCAGGAAGGGCGTCCAGCGTAAAAACAATCTGCCAAATCAAACATGCAGCGCTACCTGCTGTGGCGACACCTTGTGAATAAGGGAGCAGCCAAAAGTAGCTTCTTCTTCTTCTTAGAATTATATAATAAACATTGCACTATTTGGAGAAGTTAGTTGAAAGATAAATACAAAGCCATGGATGACTAAAGAATAAACTGAAATTACAGAAGAAATGGAACAGATGTTGCAAATCTGAATTCCCAAGTTATTATTTAAACAGCTGTAATGCAACAGTGAACACGCATTGTTGAAGATCTCAGTGGTTATTTTGTGAGTGTTGGTTGTTTTGGATCATTATCCCGTTGGAGGGTCCAGGACCTGAAACTGAGACAAAGCTTTCTGACACCGGGCAGCACATTTCACTCCAGAATGCCTTGATAGTTGTGAGATTTCATTGTGCCATGCACAGACTCATGACACACTGTGCCAGATGCAGCAAAGCAGCCCCAGAATGTAACCGAGCTCCTCCACATTTCACAGTAGATACAGTGTTTTTTTCTTTGTATGCTTCTTTTTTGCATCTGTGTTCACAGAGCTGATGTGATTTGGCAAAAAGATCCAGTTTTGTCTCATTTGTCCAAAGGACGTTCTTCCAGAAGCCCTGTAGCTTGTCAATATGCATTTTGGCAAATTTCAGTCTCGCTTTTTTATGATTTGCTTTCATCAGTGGTGTCTTTGGCTCCAGCAGCAACTGATGGTGTGATCTGACACTGATGTACCTTACCTTGGACCTCAGCTCTAATCTTTGGAAGTTCTGGGCTCTTTGGTTACCATATGTATAATCCGTCTCTTCAATTTGTCATCAACTTTCCTCTCGCGGCCACGTCCAGGGAGTTTGGCTACAGTCCCATGGACCTTAAACATCTGAGTAATATGTGTAACTGTTGTCACAGGAACATCAAGCTGCTTGAAGATGTTCTTATAGCCTTTACCTTTGACATGCTTGTCTTTCTCAACTCTCGAAACAGCTCTGTCCTTAGCTTTCTGTGGTCCACGTTCAGTGTGGTACACACCATCATACCAAACAGCACATTGACTACTTTTCACCTTTTAATAATTCTGCTGAACCACAATTCAAAAGCAATGTCTGATTTTCATCAGTTATTTTTCAGTAAATTTTTTATTTATTATTGCTTTTGTCAGTTTCAAGTTATTTCAGTGAGCATTGTGGGTTTTGGGTAACAATAATTTTGTCCACGTCTGTATAAGACACAGCACTGAGCAGCTATGAACACTGAAAGGGTGGCAATGTATCACAGGGAGTATTACTGATGAAGCACATTCAGAGAGTTCTGCTGTGTTAAAGTCTGACAGATTAATGCTAATTAGCCACTCTTCAAAATGACCTTAGGGGGTCTTGATGTTGAATATGCTCAATGATCCCAAATCTGCCATTAAGACAATCTATTGTCATTAAGAGTCAGCGGGTATCATCGGCACTCACAGTTATTAATGGTTAACCACTGCAGTTTTCATTTTCTGAATAATAGTTATTGCATTTTAATATTGCAGGAAATACCAAAGCCTTAGGAACCTTAATCGCAATAAAAGAAAATTATTTGATTATAAGCAAATGAGCACTTAGAAACGATGAAGGACTGCACGCATGTGTTTGTCCGTGTCTGTGTTTGCGGGCAGCTGGAGTCAGGGAGGGTTGCAAGAGAATATTTCCAGAATCATCACCGTTATTTTCATCATTATTATCATTATCATCATCATTTATCTTTTCCCTCAACTATGATTGTTTCAGGGGCATTTCCGCACAGCATCTCAAGGGTCACTGCTGCCGTGGTATACATCAACTGATTGGTTTCAGTGATAGTCGTGGCGTTCACATCTTCTAGTAGATCTTCAGAGAGTACTTCACTTAGTCTTGGTCGGCGTCGAGGGGTCCAGTTCTCCTTCTTAGCCATGATCTTATCTTTCAGGTCAGCTGCTCTGGCTTGGTACCCCATCTCGAAGTGTGGGGATGACGAAATCTCCCCCCTGACCTGTCGTCCTGGCTCCCCCTTGCAGTAGCATTTGCATCCTTCGTATGTTGGAACATTGAGCCACAAGTTGTTTCGAAGTCTCCATAGGTCCCACATCCTCTTCATGTAACCCCTCTCGCTGGGATTGCATGTGTAGTAACATTCCAACAGTTCCCGGTTCTCATCTCGTGTCCATTATGCCGTAACCTTCTAGTTCCAGTAGCCCACTTGTCGTCAGAATGCCCTGGTTCCTCAACACCTGACGCGGACCTTGTTAATCCGGGCGACGTCCGAGCCGGTATGGCTTCAATCATGTATCTCTCGCTCATATTCCGATCTGATCACAGCACATAGTGGTGCGCAGTTTTAGAAAGGGATTTTTTTTTAATTATACTAAAACCTGTTCATATGTTGATATGTTAATATTCTTTTCCTTTCATTCTTTTTGATATTTCATAGCAATAATTTATTTATCTGTCTATTTTAATTTATCTTTCAGATTTGTTTCCTATGATGGCAAATAATATATCAGATGAGTTAACATTATTTTTAATCGATTTCTTTGGTTTAAACTTTGAGACTCAACTGACATGGCGAGCTGTGAGACAGGCCACGTTTGGACCCGGAATGCCGGACTCATAAAGCAAAATTGAACTTTAACGTGGTTTATTGAGAGAACACAACTACACTGGGGCTGGGTGGGTGCCAGAACTAAAACTAAGGAAAATACAGACAGGAAGACACACAGCAGGGGGATCATCGACGACAACGTGAGAAGGAACCGGGGGGAAAACACAGACAATATATACACAAGGACTAATGAGGGAACAGGCAACAGGTGGGGAGCACAGGCCCATGGAACCACAAAAGACAAGAACAGGAAGTAAAACTAAACACAACATAAGAGATGAAGACTGGCAAAGTAAAACAGGAAACACATAAGCACAGAGACGCAGACTCATCACCAGGGGTGAAAGTAAGCCGGTATGGTCCGGTACTGCGTACCACTAAAAGATTCTGCGTTGGTACGCAGTACCGGTAAGAGTTGGCGCGGCTGTCTGCTGTGAAGCCGTCATTCAGAACCAGTCACGACTGTACTTTGGGTCAGAATAGATCCGCTAGCTTCTCTCCCCTCAGAGACCGAGGCTTTTGCTGGACGTGGCTGTCCTGTGTAACCCTGTAATTATAGTTCATTGTATATGGCAGGCTACACCCTCCTATTTAATTTGACACCTCGTTCGACCAATTATATTAAGAAATGGCTTTTCCAGAGCCAATAATAACCAGAGGACGTAGTTTTTTTCAGGTGATTTTGGTTCGGCCAGTTAACAGGTTAAAACCTTCACCGCTACGTTTAATGTCTGTCTGCTTGTCACAAAATATCCCAATTAAAAGAAAATAGCGATTAACTAATTGTGTTTCATGCTCAATTTCAACAACACAGCACATCTCAAAAACACTGCTTATGACCAGAGATTTCATTTATGCTACACTACGCTCAGGTTCAAGTCCAGTCTGTGGCCCTTTGCTGCAGGGCTCTCCTACTTTCCTTTTTACCTTTGTTCTCCCTGCAACAGGCTGGCAACCTGTCCAGGTGTACCCCGCCTCTTGCCCTATGGCAGCTGGGATAGGCTCCACCCCTCACGACCCTGACTTGGATAAACGGAAGGAGATGGATGGATGGATTGATGGATGCTGTTTCTAAAGTGAACATGAATCTCACCAAAGGACAGAATTAACATGGATATTCAGTCTGACCACATTAACTTTTGCCCTGTTAGCAATAAAAGACGGGAACGTTTCCCGTCACAGCACAGTTTCAGTCTGTGGATTCTGACAGACTGACAGAAGTTTGAGATGTGAGTCAGCCTTCGGAGAGTTACTAAAACCTCCAAACTTCACCCTCATAATACATGATTTACAATGTGGGGACCAGCTTTTTGACCTTGAGTCCCCACAGTGTGAGTGTGTGAACAGATTTATGTCCCGACAGCATCAATAACACACACACACACACACACACACACACACACACACACACACACACACACACACACACACACACACACACTGCCTGAACACATGCACAAAGGTCAGCCTGTGCATGCAAATGAGAAAAATATTACTTCATATATGTTTTTAATGGCACATACTACAATATTTTACATTCATGTCACATGTGATTCTGCAGCCATTATAGACATGGCAGTCAAATTGGAGTGGAAAAATCGAATCATTCTTTTAAGTAGAACACTTAACACACAGCCTTTGTGTTGGCACTTTTAGTTCTATGACCTCCTTACCCTAAGACAAACCGCACTTGCCACAGTAGCAGTGTCGCCACCTAACCCTTCCCCTACGCTCTCACCTCTACAGATAGAGAGGTCCCATCTAAGTTTCAAATCCTCTAAAATATTCATCAGCACTAAAAAAGGAAAACTTTTAATACACATGAAACAAGACCCTGCTACCTTTGTTGTTGCTCTCTATCTTTTTGCTCCCTCTCTTTCCTCCCTTCCTCCCTCTTTCCTGGTCCCTCTCTGTGGTTCTCATGAATAATGAAGGCCTATAGAATCCAGTGGCTCAGATTGTCCCTGCAGTCGGATACAGCTCTCCCGTATTGATCAAATAAGGCTCCTTAAATAATTAACCAAGCCTTTGTCATGCAAATGAGTGGCCACAGCAGTGTGTGTCTGTACACTTGTATGGCAGCTAGTTCAAAACGTTAGAAGTTGCTGAGGGTTCATGTCGGGGGCCTGAAAACAAGTCGCACCTTACTAACTAAACTCACATAAGAAAACTCCAGTGTGGACACGCACACACATGCAGCCACACACACACATCAAGCAAACGGGCTCCTTTCCTGCTCTGTTTGGCTTCATTTTTTTTTCTTTTGCACACCTCCCCAGTAATAACTCTCATTTTTTTGGGTGGTAATGGATACCATAAACAGCAGCAGTTGAAAAGCGCAAGACAAAGTAACAAGGTCAAACACTACAGGAAAAAAAAATTATACCTCTGTACAGCGTCTGTGCTGACCTTTCAGTTTACAAACTAGGGGATGAGATAACTTTCAGTCATTGTGAACCTCATTCATGCCAGTTCTCCCATATTTCTGGCACCATGCAAACACTTGGAAAGAGAATCTGCCTCACAAGTCTTTCTTCCAAGGACAGACTCTTTTGTAATGCAATAGTTCTTAGCAACAAACAACTCATTTTCATTCAGCCCCCATTTATTCTCCCATTCTTTGACTTCTGTATAAGTGGGGGGCTTTTTTTTTTGTGGTCTCTACAGTTTCCTTTTAGTTACCTTTTCCTTTTCAAGGGGTAAAGCCATTTCTACGAGCGGCAGCAAAAAAATAAGCAGTGATAATATTTTTGATTTATTCCAAAGCTTTTTTGGAGATGTTGACTTATAGTGACTATTATCTATGGCAGGAAGCCATCAGCTGAGAAAAAGGAGGCAAACTAAAATTTGTGAGCTTGCTTTTTTTTCTTCACGATATTGACAAATGAAAAATCCAAGTGAAACATTGAAGTTTTGACCTCCTTTAGTTACACTTGTCATTAATTATTTAACACACATTAATTATTTAACACACATAACACACACATTATACACAATTACAACATAACAAATGACATTGGGGACATGTTATTTCTACCAGTTTTTCAAACATTTACTCGCATTTAAGGCATCCGTCTTATTTTTAACATGCAACAGAACAACAATTTTCAAGACACTTCTAGGTCGGCAGAATATGTAAGTTTAAATGTCATGCTAGTGCAGCAGCAGCAGCTTTTGGATGCAAAAAACAGCACATGTTTTTAAGCTGCACCAAACGTTTGGTAAGAAACAGCTGAGAAACACAAGGGGAGGGGGGGGCCACTGGCTGGCAAGATATTGAACCTCCTCAGCAGCTCAGCCACTTTTTTACAGTGTAGATGTCCTTTTTCACAATTTTTCACGAGCCATAAGTGACTCCAGTTGAATAATGTTGGATGGTTGCTGTTGTGCAAATCTCAGGACTTTCAGATTTTTAAACTTTGCAAAATAATTGAATTCTTGTGTGCATCTGTTGGTAATGCAGAACATGGCAAAATATGTACCTTCTAAATTTCTGAGGCAATGCTACAAGAGTTAAAAAAAAATATATGTACAAATACGCATACCTGAATTCTGACTGAAAATCATCTCGGCAGAAGAGGAAAAAAAAGATTCTGAGACGACAATGACTCTAAAACCTTCACAACAACCACACAAGACTTTTAAAAGAAGCAAACAGTAGAAACTGGCCAAATATGTCCCCTGACTTTATCCAATAGAACACCTTTAGTACATTTTCAAAGTTGAAGGCTGAGCAACAAAATCCATCCAACAAAGAGAAGCTGAAAAGAAGCATCTGGGAAGAATGAATGAACATCTCTCCACAGACCTGTGCACAGCCTGCTATCATCCCTGCTCAAGAAAATCAAAATGTCCATCCAAAAAAAAAAAAAAAAGACATAAAGAATATATGTACCTTTTACATACAATTTACTTTTGAGACTTTTCAACAAGGGGATAACTGTGGAAGGCACTGACATCTATAAATATAATTTTACTGTTAAAGAATTAAATACTCTTTAAAAAAAAATAAAAATCTTTCTTTTAATTCAGCCAGTAGCATTTAATTCACGAATTGTCCCCGGAATGTCCTTGACTGGCCATCTCTCTCCCCAAATTTTAATCTAATTGAAAATCTTTGGTGGGATTCAAAGAAAGAGACAGCTGCAAAGAAATGAAGGCACATTAGTGAGCTGGAAGCTTTGCGTTTGAGAAACGGGGTGAAATCTTTTAAAAGAGCGGAATCAGAAGCTCGTTAGAAACCGCCAAAAACATTTATTTGAGGGCTAAAGGCTTTCATTCTTAAATGCCAACCCTGGGGGTTGAATAACCTTGTTTATAAGCTGGGAGAAAATGTTGTCTTTGCTACTATTAACCACTTCACATTATCATATATTAAAATTTCCATTATTGACATCTTGCGCGGTTCAGGCTCAGTGGCTGGTGGTGCATTTGTATATACATTTATTGCACGCTGCGTTCATAGAGATTATTTCCACGGAGCTCCGGAACGACACAGAGCACAGCGATCGCTCTCGTGCCCTCAAAAAACCTAAAATGCAGTGAAGGACAACCTATGGCCCAACTTTGCTTTCTTTTCAACTCGTTTTTCATTTCCATGGTAACTGGCAGTATGTACTCTATTCTCGTTTAATCCTTTCTTTTCCTCATTATGCTAATTAAGACCAACTCATAAGGATCACACCAATAAGTGCTCTTTTCTCTATTTTCGTCTCTCCAGCTCCTCTTCCCCTCTGCGCTTTACTCTGCTCATTTAATCACGATGGCTCAGCGAGTTAGGAGCATAAAAACAGAGTTTTAACCCCGCTACCATTGATACACTTTTCATGTTGAATGGTGTTAAAAGCTGATTTTATAGCAAATTAAATGTTAATTTCACCCTGCATAGCTGAGCAGTAAGGGCTTCTTTTCAAATGTAACGTGGATGTAGCTGCAGGAATATGCTACCTGCGTGCATGCTTGTGTGTGTGTGTGTGTGTGTGTGTGTGTGTAAATGTGCTGCGTCTGCATGCTTGAATGAATACGAGCATGCGTGCCACCACGGCTGTGTCTTACTGTATGTTACTGTATGATTTAGGGGCCATCGAGCAAATACGACTCCCTTTGAATGCTTTAAAATTCTCACAGGGCAACTTCTGCAACAACAAATGTGGCACATCAGCGCTCTGCTTTGATCAGCCGAAGACATTTTGTTGCTCCATTCGCTTTTCTGATGTGTCGCTAACAAATGTTGCCAATTAATGTCGGCTCTTAGTCGCCGCGTGCGCACACGTCCTCGTAACTTTGGTCCTGTAAAATCGGCAATCAAACAGAGACAAAATTCGCCAAACATTTTTGATGCCTTGTCTGTCTCAAGGCATAGTCAGCCTCCTGTGGCTGTTTCTCTTTGCCTCTCTAACTGTGAGTAGCCAGAGGAGAGCAATCTCACCAACTGTACTGAACAGACAGGCGCCAAAAAAGGGAGAAAGCGAGAAACAGAGATTGCCACTGGGAAGGAGGCAGAAAAAAAATAGAGACATCGCTAAAAGAACCAAGGTGTGCGCTCGTTCACTTCTTTCTTTATCTTTCTGCCAGAATGCTTCTCATTGAATGCTTTTTCCTCTGACTTTATAGCCCCCAAATGAGCAATTTAACTTGACAACAATGGTAAATAACATAAAATTGGAATGGAAAGGAGCAGTTGACATTTATGTAGATTTCGTCAATAGGCATTGTCACCCCTGGAAACCCCATGTTTAACAGCAGCAGACCTTGATTTAATTACTACTCAAGATCCACATCTATTCTCTGTCACTCACACACCATAACACAAATGCCAAAGAGACAAGGAAAACATGATTAGAGTGATGGAGGAGATGGTGTTTTTGGGATGGTCTGAAAAGGCCACATTCTTTGTTTTGTACCACACCCAACATGCATTTCTTGAAAATAACATAAGAAAAAAAAAACAATTTACTGTGCAATTATTGTGGAAAATTCAATAAAAATCTATTAACTAAAGATGACTGATGAATTATCAGCCATGTAATTTCGTCTGTGCTTCTTTTCTTTTTCTTTCTTTTTTTTTAGCACAGTGATTTATTTCATTCACTCTTTGTTGTGTTTTTTTTTTCTTGTCCATGTTCGTTTTCGGCTGGCTAACATATGGCTCTTTGGTTAAAACTCTAATTTCTGTGTTTACCACTGAAGTTCTCAATCAGCTTACTCCCTGAAACAGCTTTCCTCTCCTCTCTGTTTGCAACTCACGCATGCCTTCAGGGACCAAAAGCATTCATTCCCCTCAGCTATTCTTAACATGCTCACTTGTTGGCTTTAGTACACAAACACATACACACACACACGCACAAATACACACACACACACACAGAACTCGGGCCTTGGCAGGGGAGGGCAGGCAAACTTTCCCCCAGCGCTGCGACATCTCCCCAGGACAGGAAAAGTAAATGAACGAGAGTGATTTGTGTGTAAGTGTGGAACCAAACACACAATGTGTTTTGCTGTAAAGCTTTTCTGTCAGCTCTGCAGGCTCCGAGAGCACACGGCCCATACAAATAGGCTGCCCCAGGGCTGGCTTCCTCTAATATGCCACAACTATCAGCAACAGATGACAGAACGGGGAGGGGAGAAACATGGAGAACGAAACAAAAGCTAGATCACCACTAACAGAGGGAGACACAAGGCTGGCTCGGGGTAGAGCGAGTGTAACATAAGAAGGGCCGGCAGACAGACATACGGCGAAAGATTTGAGGTCTCAAATAAACAAAAAGTGTCACAAGTAAAATCCGAGCTTAGATGAATGACGCTGAAGACTGCTGTAGAGGTGGAAGAGTGGCAAACCAGCATGTTTACCATGCAGGTCACATGTGATGACGCTGAGCGTTACAGGTTTGCCGAGAAGATCAGAGTGGGCGTATAAAACAATGATATGTTATGACTGAGACGGAAAGGCAAAAGAGAGCGCGTCTAAGAGAGAGGGGAAAAAAATGCAGAGAAACGAAGGCAAAAGAAATAAACAAACAAATTAAATGACTGACAGAATGTGACAAAAAAGGAGATAAAGTGGGAAGAAGACGGGAGAAAAAAGGGAGAGACAGTGAGTGACTGAGGGAGAGGGAGAGAGACATTGGCTGAGACTTTGCTATGACAACCTTTACAGAACTCAGCATGCTCCCAAATGTGCAGCTGAAATGTCACCGACAGTAAGCAAGAGAAGAGCCGCGCACAGAGAAAGACATATCTGCACGAAGCAGGCAGTACAGCTGACAGAACCGAATCGTACATCAGGAGGACTGAAAATGTGATCAATTCGGTGGCTAAATAAAATCCATATCTCAATTCTGAGGCATGTCATCGTCTGTTTTACCAAAAGAAGTCTTGCTTTCAAGTTTCTTTCTTTTTCAGCCTCCTCCACTGTAGCCGATGAGTAATGGTCTTCATTCAGTTCTATTTAGAACTGATATTGAGTCGAGGTTTCCATCAAAAGTCTCAAAAACATCCAATAAAATTAGCGTCATCCTGTGAAATTAGTCTGTATTTTGACAGGAATTTAATCCAAGTTTAAAAAAAAAGGGGGGGGGGGCTGGTATGGCTCATGGCTCATTCAAGCTCTGTGTTTGTGTGTTTAGCGTCCATTTGTTTTGCGCCGCTCATGACAAAGTTAAGGAGTGCCCCACCTGCTTGAGCACCTTTTAATGATTATTGATGAAGTTGTTCAGTTAAAGAGAAAAACAATTAGGTCCCTGCCAGTACAGAGTCCATACTACTAATGAGCGAGAGCGTGCCCGGGCCCGCTCGCTGTACTGCTGACTAGTGTGTAAAACCTAATGGAAGCAACGCTTGTTTTAATCGCACCTGAATCCTAAAGGCTCGAGCTAGCTGTCAATGTCAATGTCTTTATAGGACTTTAGCTCATGGGGCTGAAGCAACAGCAGATGGGCGAAGGCTTCGCGAGCAGCAGCACACGGCGAGTCCTTGACTGTGCAGCTCACTGGAGCCTGGGGTGGTGGCGTGTGCGGGCGCCTTTCCACATCTGCTGTTTACACATGGGCAACCTGACCCTTCCCCTCTGCTGCAGGCCCCCAAAGAACCCAATAAAACCATCAGCCTCTGCTCAAGATGACTGCCTGTGCCTCCTGCAGCATTTCTGAGCTTCTTTTTTTTTTTAGCTGCCCTCCTCCCTGCCATCTCATCTCTGCTCTTTTGTCTCTGCACCGCCTTCTCTTGGCTCTTTACCCCCTTCTCTTCCTCATGTTCTGTCATTTCCCAACACCCGTTGCCTCCTTTGTGTCTATATTCTGTGTATTCTACTATAAGATGATCCTAAGCATCCAACAGCAGCTTTTGCAGAACCACTGGCCAGCTGACCTTTTGCCCCTACAGCTGTTTCCTCCTCCTTCCGGCTTCGCTCCTACCATCCCCTCTCTCTCCTTTAACCCATTTACATCCAGAAGATAGAGGCCATAGTGGGACATTGTGTTATATAGTGTGTGTGCGTCTGTTTGCAAAAAAAAAAAGACTGTGAGTAATAGAGCTACGGGGGCACACAAGAGAGAACAAATAGCATCGTCCTCCAAAGAGCTATGTCTGAGAAACATTAGTGCTTCCTCTGTGTAGGTATGGGTAAGCGTGTGTGTCACACAGACAGCACCAGGCCTGACTGGAGGATTAACAGAGCCCATATGTGGGATTCACCCGACCACACACGCACACACATCCACACACAAACACACACACACCGTCACAACAGCAAAATCCTCAGCTGGATTTGTGAGCATCATTCTGTCTTTCTTACTGTCCGCTCATTCCCTCATTCTGAACCCCAATCTCATCTAGGAGAGGATTTATGAGGGGGCGCACCTCATCCCTTCAACACAACACAATCTCAATTGGACTGAGTACAGCCTTATTCCAAACCAGACATCCATTAAACCAAGGTATTACTGTAATACAACTATCGGACAACTCTATCTCTTTCTATCTCCCTCTGTCTCTCTCATTCAGGCTGAACATCAGCGAGAGTGATGTTATTAATATAGATCCCGCTATAGTGCGAAGACATTTCATTTCTATGTATATCAGATTAAAATGCCTTACAGCAAAGACCTTATATATTTCCATAAAAAAAAAAAGAAGCTGCTTGGTTCATGATTAGGTTTGGGTCTTGTTTAGGATTGGTGTTGAATTCTATCAACTAAATGAGTGCGTAATATGCTCCATAGCCCCTCTTGGCTGATAGGCTCAGGAGAAAAGGGTTTTAGCCCACGTTACCTCCCTAGTGTCTATCCTCCTTTCCCCAAAGACTCCCCAATCCAATTACCAACCTGGCACTGCTTGGCTCAGCACTGACTCTGCCAACCTACGTGAGCTATGTCTCTTCAACTCTATCTCCCTCACTTTGCCTTCACTCACTCACTCCACTTTTATCTTCTATCTCTCCTTTTATTCATTATGTGACGTAGTCACGCTCTGTCAGCCTGCAGCGGGCGCTTATTTATTTGTTATTTTTTTTGCTTAGCATTGTTGTGTATCTGTGTATGTGTTTGTCAGCTGTGTGCTGGGAGGGAGTTTCAGGCTGATTAAAGAGATGATTTATAGGCGCACGATGTCGGAGGAATTCCCTGATCACTCCTCAAATCGCATCTTCTCAAACGAGCTCTCGCCATTCAACCACAGTCAGCTGCAAAAGAAACTCACCCCAAGACACACGCACGCACGCACACACACACACACACACACACACACGCTCACACACATACATATATATTTATCTTTACACATATCATCTTACATCTGCACAGCTGAGAAGTAGCTCAAGATTTTGCCAGGGATTCGGTGCCCTTATATTTCTGAGTCACTCAGTCAAAATGTCAATTCCACACAAAGGCTCAGACTTGATTACCTTGGTATTTTTTGGACTTTACAGGATCACAATTGAGTTGGAAAAAGGTGATTTTTGCTCCCAATTCTGCTCAGTTTACATTTACCTATAAAATCTTAAGCTTATCTACATTCGGCTGCTCCAAATCATACATCATAGCAGGTCTCACTGCCATCTTGTAAACCTTCCCGTTCACACTTGCTGATATTCTTCTGTCACAAATCACCCCTGACACTTGTCTCCACCCGCTCCACCCTGCCTGCACTCTCTTCTTCACCTCTCTCGTACACTGTCCATTGCTTTGGAAGGTTTAAACTCATCCACCTTCGCTACCTCTGCTCCCTGCAGCTTCACCTTTCCACCTGTCTCCCTCTCATTCACACACATATATTCTGTCTTGTTTCCACTGACTTTCATTCCTCTTCTCCCCAGACCATACCTCCACCTCTCCAGGCTCACTTCCACCTGCTCTCTACTCTCACTACAGCTCGTAGTCCATGGACACTCCTGCCTGACCTCGACTGTCAACCTGACCATCACCATTGCAAACAAGAAGGGGCTCAGAGCCGATCACTGATGTAATCCAACCACCCATCTGCCACTCCTACTACACACCTCACCAATGTCTCGCTGTCCTCTTGTCGTACACCACCCTCGCATACTTCTCTGATGGTCCTGATTTCCTCATGCAGTACCACAGGGCCTCTCTTGGTACATCAACAGTCTCAGTCTGTCGTGCTCTTTCTCAGCATGAAGCCATACTGCTGCTCACTGATCATCACCTCTATTCTTAACCTAGCTTCAACAGCTCTTTCCCGTATCTTCATGGTATGGCCCATCAGCTTTATCCCTCTGTAGTTACTACAGCTCTACACATCACCCTCGTTCTTGAGCATCTGTATCAGTATACTTCTTCTACACTCCTCAGGCATTCTCTCACTCTCCAGGATTGTGTTAAACAATCTAGTCAACACGTCCACTGCCCTCTCTCTTAGACAGCCCCATACTTCCACAGGTATGTCATCTGGACCAACTGCCTTTCCACTCTTCATCCTCTTCGTAACTGCCCTCTCTTCCTCCCCTCCGATTATCTGCACTTCCTGATTCACAAACTTTCCTCCATCCATCCATCCTCCTCTCTCTCATTTTCTTCATCCATCAGCTCCTCAAAGTACTCCTTCTATTTTTTCAACATACTCTCCTCACCCATTAGCACATTTCCATCTCTATCCTTAATCACCCTAACCTGCTGCACATTATTTCCAGCTCGATCTCTCTGTCTAGCCAATCGATACAAGTCCTTTTCTCCTTCCTTAGTGTCCAGCCTCACATACAACTCACTATAAGCCTTTTCTTTTCCTTTGTCACCTCTTTTTTTGATGTACACCTAGCCTCCCAGTACTCCTGTCTGCTTTCTTCATCTCCCTAACTATCCCACTTTATCTTTGCCAGCCTCTTCTTTTGAATACTGCACTTCCTCATTCCACTACCACCAAGTCTTCTTGTCGTCTTTCCTCTGTCCAGAGGATACACCAAACACATTTTTGGCAAGTTTCCCCTCACCACTTCACCTATTACTCTCCCAATAATCTGGCAACTCCTCCCTGAACTCTGTGCAACATTTTACCCTGGATGCCCTTCTTGACGCAGCCCTCTCATTTATCCAGGCTTGGGACCGGCACTAGTAGTACACTGGCCTGTCTTACTGTAGCTTAATTGCGTATATTCACGTTAGGTAATATTTACAGTAATGTGGGAATTTTCTTGAGAATCTGCCTGCTTAGCAGCAAAGCAGAGAACGCAGCTCCTCCACGCAGCATGGGTTGTGTTTATATTGTGAACCACAGTTTGTATGTTTTTCTATTACCATGTATAGCACTGTCATCTAGACTAAAAGAATGGGCTTAATTGGGGCAGTAGAGGAGTGAGCTAAATTGACTACTGCAATACTATTAGGCATGTGAGAAGACATGTGGACTAATTGGTGCAGGAACAACACAATCACTGAAAATGACTAAACAGAAAATACTTTAATATCAATGTTAGTTACTTTTAACATGTGATGTTTGGGCATAGTTGAGGCTAAACAAATTGCAAAAAATTACCTTTCTGTTGTATCCACCTTCTCTTAACCATCCTTGACCTAATTGTGCTTCATTAATTTCCTGTATTTCCCAAAATGCCATTACAGAAAACACACTCGGGTTGGTCATGCCTGCGTACCCTTGATTTTGAGAGTGCGATATTGATAATTTACATGTCTAAGTTTCTCTAATTAAACATTGGTATCATATCTGTATTAAATTATACCGTCAATCCGCTTGGGCACTGATGCCCTGAGCAGTGAGTCCCCTGTTTTTCGATCTTGGCTCATTCCTCTGTTGTCTTATCCCCATATTCCCTTTCCCTTTTTCATACTCTAGTCAATAGAAGCACGGAATGCCCAATAAACACACACACACACACACACACACACACACACACACACACACACACACACACACACACACACACACACACACACGGAGTTAGACTTTGCCAGAAAACATCTCAAAGAGCCTGCACTGGAAAAGAAAATTGTTTGGACAAATGAAACCAAGATTAACCAGAATGAGGGGAAGAGAAGACTACCGAGTAGGAGAGAAACAGATCATGATCAGATGCATACCACTGCCAGTGGAAACAGGTCACTGGTGTTTATTGATGATGTGGCTGCTGATAGAAGCAGCACGATGAATTCTGAAGTGTACAGGGCTGTACTCTCTGCTCAGATTCAGCCAAATGTTGCATAACCGATCAGATAGCGCTTCACAGTGCAAATGGATAATGACCCAAAGCATACTGCAAAAGCAACCCAAGAGTTTCTCAGGCAAAGAAACAAGATATTCTTCAATGGCCAAGTCAGTCAACTGATCTCAACCCAATACAGCATGTTTTTCAGTTACTGAAGACAAAACTGAACGCAGAGAAACGCAGCATTTTATAAAACACACAGTTCACGTATTGTTATGTCTTTGTAATGTAGTGTAAAGCAAAACACCTTTCCCCCACAATCTATGACGCAGTCTCTTTTCTGTTGGCTTGTCACTCATCTGCAAACATCTTTTCTATCAGTTTAACACCCAATGATCGGAGGGGGCCCTCTTTGCTGTAGGGCTAATTTTAACATGCAATCAATAGCCACTGTCTTGTTTTGTTTTATAACTATTACAAGCAAATTATGTGTTTGATGGGAAATATAGACCAGCTGTGCGTTTCTGACATATTCCTAGGCGCTTCAGGTAATTTATTCTCTACCGGGAGAGACATTCGATTTTTGACACATTGGGAGTGTTTATTTTTTTCTCTTTTCTTTTCCTTGCCTGTTTTTCCAGCCTGCGGAGAGAGTAAGAGAAAGGCCTTGAATAATGATGAGTGTGTGCTGTAATGCAACTTCAGTTCAGCTGAGAGATTCATTAACAAACTCTGATGATTTTCTTTTCTTTTTTTTCCTTTCTTTTTTTTTTCGCCACATCACTCAGCACAGGAGTTTTAGTTGATGTTATACAACGTTATCCTCTCTCAAGGTTACGCATTCTCTCATTTCCCCTGACTCCTCTGTTTCTTCTTAAAAGTAATTGTTTCGTGCTATAGCTGTATTCAGGCTATGTGAGTTATTAGCTGAATCCTCCGGCAGGAGTGTGGGCTAAATGGAATGGTGTCAAGAGGCTGGCTGCCCTGCTGTGTGGGAGGATGACTGGGAGTTAAGTAACAATGGCCAAGTGAACACAGTGTGATTTTTTTTTTCTCTCTTTTTTTTTTATGTGTGCATCGGTACATGTGTCTATCACTGATTTTTTTTTTCAATGCCACATCTCCTGAGCAACAGTTCAACCTGAATGTCAAATTCCATGACTGTTTCTACACAAACGAAAATGTATTTTTGGTCAGTAAAGATAAGTGCGAATGTATAACGTGTGGGATGGCAGGGGTATGGTCTTAAAGGAGAGAGGTTTGCACTGACAGCAGCAATACTTACAGGTTAGAAAAAGGTAAAAAGATGGGTGCATATGTGCAGCATTCAGAGATTCAAGAAAGGAGCACATTGCAGGGATGGTAAAAAGAAGTAATACACTGGAAATAAAGATCATGATGGATTTTTTTTTTAAAGTTCTTTTTTTTTAACCTTTATTCAGCAGGACAGTGGAGAGCAGACAGGAAAGTAAGGCAGCAGTGAGGGGGAGTGACCTACATGATATCATCTGGGATAGGCTCAAACACAGACCCTTGCAGCAAGGACTATTGCTTTCAGCATACAGGCCACCAGCTCCACCAGGTGAGCTATGGTGGCACCCTCAATTAAAAGACTTAAGGACACTGACATGCCATCATCATAGCCTATGTTTCATTGCTTGATCATTAGCTCGAACATTAGTCAGTCCTAACACAGAAATAAAGCTATTTCTGACTAATCATAGTCTTTAAGGAAAAATTAGACCCCAAAATAGGTACCACAGGGTTGCAATTAGACCCTTTTCCCAGTAACTGCAGCAAAGGCTTTAAGAGAAACGATCCAGCAACAAATCATAAGTGCTCCACCCCCCCCCCCCCCCCAACCCAGCTCTGTCTAGCCACAAAGCCAGCTGCTTTGTAATGGCAAAGAACATGCCATGGTAGGTTCCTTTCAAAATAAGGGAACACAATTCTTCATCATTTTTCAGTTCCTAATTCTTATAATAAGAATGTAAGAGTACTGCACCGTATTAACATTTCACTCATAAAACTCTAGTTACTCATAATGAATATTTAAAAAAGAATGGCCCAGAGTTGGCACAGGAGAATTAGACATACTGTATCACTTTCTATATTTCACAAAATCGTCTTCCTTGGCAACACATGGCACCTGCAGTACCCCAAATCAAACTCAATTTATGACATTATGGGCAGAGACTCAGGGTGTGTTATACCACACACAGCTGGTCCATAGCCTCCAGGCACTAGCCATTTATTATTTTTTATCGATATCCACCGGGGGTTAAAGTGGGATTTGGCAGGTAGGGGAACCGTAAGATTGGCTGTAGCAGTGCAGCATGGACAAAAGAATCACTTAGAAATAAGTCACGTAATAATTTCTATTGCGAGCTCCAGTAGATTTTACTTTTATAGCCAAGACACTTCATGCTGTTCCAGATCATTCTAGCTCGCGTTAACCCTTGATGTCCACTGAACAAAGAAAGTTTATTGTAGTAAAAGTTTATGCTATATCACCCGACACCATGTTTCTGTCATCTTCTGCTGCAGTGATACCTGCTAGTGTTTCCCCTCAAGTCACAAAAAAGACAGAAAGTCTCATTGATGCTCGCTATGCTCCTCCTCTTCTCTTTCTGTCAGTCTTTGATTCACTCACACACACAGAGAGCTGCCCTATTAAAAGCTACAGAAAAAAGAGGGCCGCCTTTGTCCTATTACTGAGTAGTGGAGCTGATGTTACTGAAGTTGGCAGCCATGGATGACTAGGAGCCACCAAGGCCTTGGTCAGCTGACATTATTCTGGCCCTCAAACATTACCCAGCCCTGCAGCAGTGTCTGCCTCTGTGTGTGCGTGTGCCTGTTGTACTATTTGTCCTTGTCCAAATGTAACTTCTGGATGGAGTTGCCGTTTGTGGCTAGGTGAACAAGGGAGAAAAGGAGGGAGAGCCAGAGAGAGAGAGCCAGAGAGAGAGAAAGAGAGAGAGAAAGAGAGAGAGAGTAACAAAGAAGGTCGTAATCTGAGTGGATCTGAGCACTGATCCTCTTTGGCTCTCGTAGCATGTGTGGGGGGGGGTCACATCAAGCTTGAGCTCTGGGATAAGATGGGTAGAAAAGCGGCAGAGATACGGTATTTGGACAGGAGGTAAAGTCACCAATAACAGATTGAGAAGGATCAGCGTTATCACAAAACAGAAAAATATGGAAAAATAATTTGAGTTATCCATCTGCATCGTTTAGGTCAAGAGCCGCATCTGCTGCAGGATTACGCACATATCACATATTGCGATATATAAAAATTGTCTGAGGTATATCAGGTCAATAACAAAATTTCGCCACAGCTTTAATGCCAGAGGTCTGATTTGAGTAAAGGCAGCGGAGATGAGTACTGCGACTGTAGTCCGGGGATGAGGCTGAAACCCGGCAAACAGTCCAGATGGGTCAGCAGCACAGAGCCAAAGCCCTCCTTAACCTGCTGGATCAGGGAATCAGCCACGCTTCACAACCAAAGGCAGCGCACACAATCTCCCACATGCAAAAACACTCAAACGCATGCAGACACAACTCTACCTGCATGCACCTCCATTCAGAGCAGGTGCAGCAAATCAGGTGGCTTAAAAATTCTATCCACACTCCAAGTAATAAAGCCCAGCTCACTAGTTTGCCTTTGGTAACTGCTGTAAAATAGCAAACGCCCTGCTTTATAGATTCAATGTCATAAAAGATCAATTTGTTTCTTTGGGAATAAACAATAATACGGTGAATTTAATATTCTTTTTTACAGACTTGTTTATTCTCATGTAGACTGGAGCATTAGAGACGCCATTATAAGGCTGTCTAAATTGGTCCACTGAGGCTTGGTCTAGTCCATAACAAGCACGGCGTTTCTGAAACATTTATGCAACATTGCCCAACATTACAGCTTTTAGTATTTACTACAGAGAATTGTTTGCTCCCTATAGATGATCAAATGTCTTATACATTCATAACTCATTCTTCTGCCAGTTACTTCTGCCACCTCTAGTCATGCGGAAGCGCAGTTTGCATCCCCTTTCCCACTCCAAAAACATCCATTAACTTGTTTTGACTTTTCATTGTTTATCACTTATTAACGGAGAATTAGCACGCTGACTGTCCTGAAAACTTCTAAGTTGTCAGGAACAGGTTTTGGAAATAGTTCTCTCTCACATGTCTCTAAATTGTGCGATTATGCATATTGACTGCAGCTCTGCCTGGCTGCACCGGAGACAAGTCAGAGCTGAAGGAAAAAGAGGGGAGTATGCGCACGTACAATGTTGCCAATTAGTTTTTTAAAAAATGTTTTCTGAATAATCGTCAAGGAATTGAGGGGCACGCAGAATAAATAACAACATAAGTCAGGTTTAGGGCACATTGTTATCACAGCCATGCCAGTGCTGCGACTGTGAAATGGAGAATACAGTTTCAACGCTCTCGAAAATCGCTCTCGCCCACTGGGCCAGTGTTCCTCTAGTTCAGCTCACCCAGAGTGATATCCTCTTGCCGAGGGTAAGTGCAGGGTCCTGAAATTCCATCCTACACTGATTTACCAAAAACATTACGCTGTGTCTTTGCTTGAGCTAAGTAATTCCAACTCTAGCACTCCTCTAAACAACAGTGCAGAATTTTTACAGCACTACAACACAGAAGAAACTCCCGTTTTTCTTTTTTGACTAAAACAAAACTGAGACAAGTGATAAATAAAGTAAGGGGGAAGACAACTTCACAAAATCTCTTTTTTTGGGGGGGGGAACATAAAATAACCAATCCATTATCTGAGCGCCACCCCTGCTGTGTTCCCCTGATTCCTTCGAGCTATTAGCAGCTTAGGACACAAATAGATCACACAAGATATTAAAAAGCAGCAGGAACCTAACAGTTTAAAAGCTCCATCGTAATCCTTGCTGTGGAACAAAAATATGTCTGAATGCAGTCAAATTATTTTTCCGCTGATTCTTTCTTCTTTTTTACGGTTATTGTTTAGAATTCATATTTTATAGTGCGTGTTTTTATTATTAGAGGAGGAAATTTCAGAGAGAAGCCGACAAAGGTGACGAGCTCCTCAGCCGAGCATCCGCGCGAACCCTGCTAGTATATGTAATGTATATATTCTTAACTCCACTTTTATTCTTTTTCCAAGTAAACATGACTCAAATGAATGGAAGGCATTATTTCATGCCAGAAATATAAAAGCATCTGGTTATACAGTGGCAGCACTGAGGCAGATTTAATAATAAAACCTCAGGAGACAAATGTAATGCGGTTCATAAGAATGAAAACGTACAGATATATGACTTTATTGTATTTCGAAGCTTCGCCTTCCAAACATCGCTCACAGATTTGTGGTTGGCAGGAAATAAAACATTCTGTCAGAACTGATCAAGGTATCAAGTCGTGAGAGGGGCTGCTGGTAACAATAGTTGCCATCATTTAATTGACAGTACCTGTGACCCTAATATTGTTAAACTCTTACACAAGTGCAAATCTGGCACACTGTTTTTTTTTTTTTTGTTTGTTTTGTTTTTATCCTTTTACACGAATGCGAACAGAGCAGACAAAAATATTCTGGCTTCAGGTATGGCGATAAAAAGAGAGAATTTAAAATGTCCTTGAGGTCTTTGATGGACTGTGATCTTGTCCATGAAAACACATAATACATTCATGCTCTTACACCCCTGATTTAATGAGTATTCACATTCTGCTTCAAACTCTCTCTGGGTTTCGCTTCTTTCTGGGGTTATAAAATTCATGTTGAGGAAAATATTATACTGGCAGACATAATAAACATGAAGGCAGTTTAAGTGATTATGTTGGTGCACCTTCACCAGCTAAATCCATGAAAATCCGTGAAAGTAAATCCATGAAAATACCACAGGATGCAAGTGTTTGCTCTAAGATACAGTCTGAGTAGTTAAAAGCCCCCCCACCCCCCACCCCCCAAATTGGACTTAAGCCTTCTCACATATCTTATGCTGACCTTATAGCACATGATATTTGAGGTGATTCAGTTTGAGGCAAATTTCTAATTTAGAGTCTAATCACAGACCTGAGCTCTGCTGCCACTGCACTTTATGGATAAGGCTCAGTGAGAGCTAAAGTAATTTCACTGTTTTGACAAGATCAAGCTTGTTTGACAACATAATACTGGTTTAGTTATGCTAAAAAGATCCATGATAATCAGTGATGCAATTTCTTTACACTGCCATTAGCCAATAGGAGACAGTATGTTTAATGTATGGCCAAAGTGTTACAAACTTGAATCTAATTTTATGCTTTCTTTATCCTTCGTATTCATGTTCACTGAAAATTTCTTGTTTCAAATCTAGTTTGCTTCTTGTATTTGCAAAGGGATAGTAAGTTAAATGTTATATAAAAAATGACTATACTGTATTTGTAATATTACACAGAAGTAGTTTTAAAAAAGCAATGAACTCCTAGCAGTGGGAAAATTAATCGTTTATTAGGAACCCGATATGGCTCTAATGTAAATAATTTTCAGTTCAATTTTTTTGCCTGCTGTGTCACAATTGGTCAGTTTCTGGTCATTTAAGCTGCTAATATATTTTTATATAACACTATTTTATTGACCTCTTTAGACCTGTCAAACTACAGCTGTTGGTTTGTCCATTGGACAGTTTAGGCCTCAGTTGCACAGACCTAAAGATCAGTCGCTGCCCCCCGGTCACTAGATTTAATTGGGCTTAAAGAGGGTGCTACACTGAAAACCTCCTTGTGATTGCTTTAGTTGCGAGCAGATTCCCGCAGTTTGCATGGAAGATGACGACTTGTCTGCAAATGTCTTCACAGTTTCACTACCTCTTAGTGAGTAGCTGGTGAGCGAGACATGTTTGTGTCTTCCATACAAACTATGGACGGCCATTGCAATCTGCTAGTGACTAAAGCAACTGCGAGGAGGTTTGCAGTGCAGCACCCTAAACCTCTTTGCAACCAGTTTCCCCTGGCGATAACAAGCATCCTCCTGCAACCAATTGTCAGGGAATACACAATTTTTCCTAGCAACTGGTGGTTGCCAACTGTTCTCTAGAGCTTTATAATCACTGACAACATCAAATACAACATGATTCAAAACCAGCATTCACAAGCTTGAAACATCCAGATATCAATCCATCAAACCATCCTCAGTCCTTCCCAAACCTCTCTTGCCAGCTATTTACATAAGTCCTACTAGTATTACATACCTCTAATTAGGGTTCTAAATTAACACTCGCCAACCCGCCAAATGCGGGTAAAAAATCATTTTGGCGGGTGTTAATAAAAACTTACTAGCCAATTTTGCCAGTGA
>JAVDPK010003100.1:479886-502464 GCA_034780415.1 Cichlasoma orientale | reverse complement strand
GCTGCCCCTCCCTGAGCCTGGTTCAGCTGGAGGTTTCTTCCTGTTAAAAGGGAGTTTTTCCTTCCCACTGTCGCCAAATCCTTTCTCATAGGGGGTCGTTTTGATTGTTAGGTTTTCTCTCTAATTATTGTAGGGTCTTTACCTTATGAGTATAAAGCGCCTTGAGGTGATAAAATAAAATTGAATTGAATTGAATTGAATTGTGGTTCAGTGTGTGTTATTTACTATTTACTTTTTTTTTCCTTTTCAAAGGGTCAAAGGTTGGGGCTCTTTGTTTAATAACAGGGCTATAAATGTTAGAAATTGGCTTTTTGTTAAGTTTGCCTCCAGTGTACTACGTTTGGGTCCAAACCTCTCCACTCCACACAACTTTTAACGTAAAGATTACTGCCAAATATTATGACTGCTGTCGATTTTGTGTGGCTTGTGTTTCTTTTTGAAGAAGTCTGTGCTGAATGGTGAGAGAGTATGCTAGTTGGCCTGTGCAGGTGCCCGGCTGGATTGGTGTAGCAAGGCTACACCACACAGACAATTGGCTCCAGCCTGACGACCACACCATACAAGGAGACAAGCTGGGCGCTGAGAGCAGAGGATTATTTGCTTCTCTCTCATCCAGCTTGTCACGCCAATGATTGCGCAAACTGGTAGCTTGCTCTTTGGATGTTGACTACTTGTTGTTTTAGTCTTTGTTAAGATGATCTCACACTGCTTCAATAATGGCTCTTGGGAGGCCAATCCATGTCTCATAGTGTTCAATTGTGTGTTTTTCTATCCAGGAATGTTTTGTGCAGGATGTTTGGGACGATTGCAATGCTGAAAAATGAAGCTGTTTTCTAAATAGTATCACATGGTGCAATACTATCTGTGCATGGTCCAAAAGTATGTTTAATTTCATCAGTGTTGACAAGATTCCAAAAACCACTGACTTCCATGCAGCCCAAAACCACAACAGAGTCTAAACTGTGTTTGACAGATGGCTGCAGACATTCTTTGTTGTACCGCTCTCCAGACTTCCTTTGCACATACTGACAACAATATAAACCACAAATTTCAAGAATGGCTTATTGACAACTTCTTCACAAAGGTTGCGAGTTACAAAGTCCCTAAAAATACAGTTTAAAAACAGTTCTTTGTTAAGTTTTCTGTTATGCATAGACACAACATTGGTTCATGTCTTGTTTGACGATTCATAGGTCAGTGTTAAGTGGTTTTATATTTAAACATGTTCAAGTACGAGGAATGGACTGGAACTGAGTAAAGCAGCAAAAGTCAAAAAAAAATTGAAAGCCTGGAGAGCTAGTGGAAAAATTAAAGGGTGGCTCGAGACTTTTGAACAGTACCCCACATTAGAGAACATGACAGATAAAGAGGCGGTGTAAGTAAATTAAATAATGTGGTGAAGGGCATTCTTTTTGTTAACTACCTAATAGTTTTCACAAATCTAATTAATTACATTGAGAAATCAGGTTTATATTGATACAGATGATACAGTGAGCGGTGAAAAAGGGACTAACATCTGTACAGCAAACCCGAACCTATGAGCCTCTTTGAAACAGTGCCAAGAGATAAAAGCAGTATACTCGAATGGAACTATGTCGGTCATGTACATTTAACAAACACATATAGATGTGATATTCCTGGGTGGAAAAAAAAGTTGGGATACACTCGGCTTCAGAAGCAGTCGCTGTCCACCTTAGCAAAAAACGTCTTGGATACATTTTTCCATAATTATCCATCAGTCTCTGTCAGTGGCCGCTGTTCTACGCGAGACGTTCTCACTTCTGGTTCAACTTTAACTTAACAGATTGTATTTGATGGTTCATTCATGGCTGAATCAATGAGTGAAAACAACTTCAGGCATCAGTGCAACCCAAAAACCATCATATTTATATCACGCTTCACAGCTGCTCTTCAGAACTTTCCCACCAAAGCTGTTTTTTTTTGGTGTGTGCCAAACATGCTACGTTGATTTGTCTTTCCAGAGAACATTATTCTGCATGGCTCCGTGATCTTTGACAAGGTGTATTTTTGCTTGTTCTCTTTTTTTTTTTTTGGCAAAACTCCCATGTAGGTCAGTTTTGCGCAGCTTCTTTTTGAGGTTAGATATTTGCCACTATTAGTGGCAAAGATTATGGAGCTTACCAGATTTCTTTTTGCAATAACAATAAGCTACAATAAGATTCCTTTATTGTCATTGCACAACACAATGACATTTTATTGGAGCCATCCTCCAGGTGCTGAAATAATAAATCATAAATCACAGATAATACGAGACAGAAAAAGCACTTCATCACCAACGGTGTCAGGGCCACTGGCCAAAAGTCACAGGGGGACCTGATTGCTGCTTGCTTTGGCACAGGGATGATTGTCACTGACTTGAGGCACTTACAGACAGAGGCCTGCTCCAGGGAGATGTTAAACAGGTCTGTGAGCACTACTGTCAGCTCCTCTGCGCAGTGCTTCAGGCACTCCGTCAGGTCCAGTAGCCTTTTTGGGGTTGATGTGCGGCAGGGTCCGTCTCACCTCGTGGGGGCTCAGCACCAGCGGTGAGGGTCCCTGCTTTTGCACATTACTGTATTTCTCCTACAACTTTACAAAGTTTTTCCCAGGAATTGGTGCTTTGATCTGGTTAGCGAAATGCAAAGTTATGTCGGGTCATTTATTGCCCCTACAATATATGTATGTTAGTTTATTGTAATTTGCTCTCTAGGACAAACTTGCTGCTTTTAGGACTAATTGGACTATACTTGCATATATATGGTACTGATCTCTGTGTGGATCACAGATTGCAGCTTTCACAGGAGGAAAACAAGAATTAATTACAACCCACAATGCAAGGATTTGCTAATCTTATAAACCCATATTTTATTCCCAGTAGAACATGTAAAACATATTAAATGTTTAAACTGAGACATTTTGCTATTTCATGAAAAATGTTAGCTCATTTTAAATTTGATGGCAGCAAAACAGCTCCAAAAAGCTGGGACAAAGGCTGGAAAAGGAAGTGGTACTAAAAAGAAAAGCCTGGAGGAACATTTTGCAACTAATTAGGTGAACTGGCAACAGGTCAGAAAAACAGCATCTTTGAGAGGCAGAGTTTGAACCGGCCTGCCTGCAGTCCAGACCTTTCACCAAATGAAAACATTTGGCACTTTGTGAAGTGAAAATACAACAAAGAAGTCCCAGGACTGTTGAGCAGCTAGAACCCTCTATCAGACAAGAATGGGACAACATTCATCTCACGAAAGTCCAGCAGCTGCTCTCCTCAGTTCTCAGACATCTGGGGGTTGTGAGAAGAGGAGATGCCACATAGTGGTAAACATGACCCTGTTTCAACTTTCTGAGATGTGTTGCTGCCATCAAATTTAAAATGAGCTAAAAATTTTCTTACAGTGGTATTGGGATCGTACATTAGAACCAGGCTCAGGGAGGGGCAGCCATCTGCTGCAACCGGCTGGGGGTGAGGGAAGAGAGACAGGACAAAAGACATGCTGTGGAAGAGAGCCAGAGATTAATAATAACTAGTATTAAATGCAGAGTGGGGTATAAACAGAGTAAAAGAGGTAAATGAAAAGAAACAGTTAGTGCATTATAGGAAACATCCAGCAGCCCAGGCCTATTGCAGTGTAACTAAGGGAGGGTTCAGGGTCACCTGATCCAGCCCTAACTATAAGCTTGATCAAGAAGGAAATTTTTAAGCCTAATCTTAAAAATAGAGAGGGTGTCTGTGTCCCAAATACAAACTGGGAGCTGGTTCCACAGAAGAGGGGCCTGAAAGCTGAAGGCTCTACCTCCCATTCTACTCTTAAGTACCTTGGAACCACAAGTAATCCAGCAGTCTGAGAGCAAAGTGCTCTGTTGGGGTGATACGGTACTATGAGGTCTTTAAGATAAGATGGGGCCTGATTATTCAAGACCTTGTACGTGAGAAGAAGAATTTTAAATTCAATTCTGGATTTAACTGGGAGCCAATGAAGAGAAGCCAGTATGGGACAAATATGCCCTCTCTTTCTAGTCCCAGTCAGTACTGGTACGGGTGGCAGTGGCGCAGTGGGTTGGTGCTCACCCTGCAACCGGGTCGCTGGTTCGAGTCCCCGTCTGAGCGCATGCTGTCATTGCGCCCCTGGGCAAGACACTTAACCCACATTGCCCAAGTGTGAATGTCGTTGTGTGGTTGGTGGTCGGAGGGGCCGTAGGCGCGGATTGGCAGCCACGCTTCCGTCAGACTGCCCCAGGGCAGCTGTGGCTACATTAGTAGCTTACCACCACCAAGTATGATTGAGGTATGAATGAATAGTGCACGAAATTGTAAAGCGTCTTTGAGAGCCTTGAAAAGCGCTATATAAGATTAATGCATTATTATTAAAGAAATTTAAAAAAAAAAGCTGCAGAATAAAGGTGTGGATGGATATCATATACTGACTTTCAAGATCATTAAAATTGTGCAAACTATTTTTCTGCCTTATAGACTGCACGTTTGCACGTTTCAATAAATTGCTTCCCCTATTTCCCATTGTCCTAGTAAAAGATGAAAAAATTAGGGGTGGCTCGAGACTTTTGCACAATACTTTAGCTTAATGTAATTTTAAAAGAATTTACACAATACACAATAATTACACAATAATTACACAGTTATATATTATATTAAAATGTTTCAAATGCTTCAACAATCACTGGCATATGCTATTGATTGGTTTCATTTTATGAAATCGGGAGCAGATCTTGGATCTAATCTGGCTGGTTCAGGAATAATCTGAGACATTTTGTTTGCAAACACAAGCTTTAGCTGAAGCATGTAGGTCTTTCAGGCACCCAAATACAAACTTTTTGTTTGTATTTGGGTGCCTGGTGGAAGCTTAACCCAACATTACACCCTAATCAGATGCAGAGGAAACTCTGATTGGGCCATGAGAATGAATATCATGACAGCTTAAAGAAATTAGGTTATGAAAATCTGGAGATGCATACAGCCTTATCTGTTTATCCGATTGACTTTAAGGCCTGTGCAATCTGGAAAATGTGGGTGTGTCTGTGCGTTTGATCTGCAGAAGGAAAGAGAAGCGCTCTAACCCGGTCTTTATGGTCTACCTGCCCTTCACTGCTAGCAAGGTGTTTAGTATTAGCATGCTGGACACTCAAACTCTTACTGAATCACAAAGATCCCTCTCCCGAGTGTTTCCAAATATCAAGTATGATCTAAATAAGGCAGCCCTTCTTCACATAGTCACATAACTGCTGGGACTGTCCTGTCTTGCGGACAGTGAAACAAACTGAAGAACACACAGGCATCTGCACAGGCTCTTATTTTGCCTTTACACATCTCTTGGGGAATTGTGGGGAAATTGTGTAAACTAAACAGTCACTCAGTAATTAGAGAAGTGTTTAATGGATTTAAAAAATCATTTATCCATGTTTGATGTTTCTGTGTATTGTCGGATTGGTTGCTGCCATTGTGTCAGGACTGAACCCAGCTTCTACATGAATGACTCATTTAAATAAGGAAATGCATACACTTACCAAAATAAATAAATATGCATAAATATCATCATCATTATAACCCTCAAAGTATTTTGTAATGACAAAAATACTTTTGGGATTTGGGCTTCCAAATGTTTCGCAGCAGTTTTTGTACTGCGGTGGGGTGCGTCGTCTTGCTGTTGGGGAGTGTCATTGCAATCCGCAGAAATGTTTATGTGGTTGTTACACATCAAAGCAGCATCCACATGAGAACCCAAATTTTCCAAACCAAATGCCACATTATTATGAGATTATTATTATTATTATGGTCAATCAGTTTGTCTGTGGTTTTAATGTTGTGGCTCCTTTTTGTATAAATAAAATATTCTAAATATAAGATTCACTAGTTGAATTACTAGAAATAAGTTTGGCCGGTTACTTGCAGATAATATAAAAATACAAATGAAACATATATTTATTAATAATATATTATATTTATTTATAAGGCTCGTACAGCTGCATGAAGTTTCCCCACTGATTCTTAATATTAAAATTATATGCTGTACATGCACATGAATTATGTCCACGTCATATACAGTGCACATAAGTTTATGGACGCAGACGTTTGCAAATTACCATCTCCAACTTCTGAAATGTTACCCAATTTGCCCACATCAGAAGAGCCGTGTTATGACCTTTTATGTTTTCCATGACTATCTGTAAAGCTACTCAAGATTGCTCATCTGCATTTCATTATGTAAAGGTCAAACTGCTGCGCTTTCTCCAATCCTCCACTTTAGACCGTCAAGAAGCCGCTTCCTACTTTGAGTTCAAAGCATGCTCAAGCACTATTTTCTCTGGTCTGTTTTCCCTTATGTGAGCCTGTGCTAACAGTGCTGGTCGTGCCATGGCACCGACATTATCCCTGACAAGATGATTGCCCTGCAAGCTAAAGGCTCTCCCTGATTGCAAGTTTTTACTCTGTTTTCATTCAGCACCATGCATGCTATCTGGATCCGGGGGTATGCGAAGGTGAAAAAGGTTCTGCTACGATGTACTTAATCTTTTTGCGTTGCTGTGATCCAGAGTGTGAGGGGCAGTGCCCAGTGCCCATTAAAATCAACAGGGACATGAACAGTAATGGAAACAGCAGGAGAGTGAGAGCAGAATGATTAGTAGAGAGTTGCTCGGCTTCTTCCTGTTGCTCCAAATTGCAAATTGTATGTAAAGTAAAGTAGCTTTCACCCAGGCTTTTAATTATTTGCATGAACATATGAAAGTGCATTTGGTCATCTATATTGGAAAAAAAAAAAAGACAAACTGGCTTGATAGGAGGTTTGTGCAGACTGTATAATTACGCACTTTGTTGTATAAAATAAAAAGCTAGTCTTGGATGAGATAAAGTGTGAAAAACATTGTGCAGCACTCAAATTCACGATCCTCATCACTTATATGAATTAAAAGCTTATAGCAAATGATTGAGAAAAGTGTTTTTTACAGAGAGAGATGGAGAAGAGGATTGAAACCCCTGTAAAATGTAGACATGGCAAACGTGAAGCAACTAAAGCATGTGAACAGGAGTTACAGTGCTCGCCTTAAAATATGGAAGTAGCCACTGTGACATCATGTGTTGATTTTGAAGCCTCAATTTGGACATTGTGTTCGTCAACATCTTGATTTTTGTTTTTTTTGCTTTTTGCTGCCAGAAGAGACTATTGTGGTTTTGCAGACATGTGACCACCAACTATGCCATGTTAACTTTTCCGAACTGTTGGCTGCAGCACGGAGGCGCAACCTTCTCTGTTTCTGGTGTAGAACTTGTTCTAGTTTCACTACTGCTCGGCTAGCAGTTAGTGAGCATTTGCAGACAAAAATGAAAGATTACAGGCAACCGTGGCAATCTGATCCCAACCAAAACAATCACTACGAGGTTTTTGGTGCAGCACCAAAGGAACCATTGCCAGCCAGTCAGGAAATGCACATTTTTACCTAGCAACTGTTGGTTGCATCGCATCCAATGTGGTAGATAACTCTCAAGCAATGTTCACATGGCATCGTACGAGAAACCTCAATATTTAGACGAGACGATGGAACGCTAAGTTATGAGCAAACATTAGTGAGGTTAGCAAGAAGCAGCTGAACTGATTCCTGCTAATTAGTGCTAAATGGCATGCAAATAAAATATGAGAATTTCAGTCTCTAAAACCAGAACACTTTTGGACTCTTTGGATGTGTGTACTGGATAGTTCCAGTTAACTGTGGACAGGCCAAGCATAGCGCTAGGAGCCACTCAACTTTATACTTTAATAAAAAGTAAAGCTGGTGCAAAAGAATCCACCCCTGTATGTGTGTAAGAAATGGGTAAATTAGGTATGGTGATCAAACTTTTAGAGAGAGCAAGGTCAACTGTTTCTTGTCATCAAGCTAGCCAACTACTGGTGGTAATTACTTAAGACATTAGAGTACTCTCAGTTTTCTATAACACTCACGAATAAATAAACTGCCCATGGTGTACCCTGTCTCTCAGCAAGTCAACCCTGAACTGGATAAGCAGTTAAGAAAATGGATGGATGGCTGCATAAATAAATATACTGGTATGTCCCAAAAAAATCTCCAACTGTTTTTACTTTAAGCGTGTGTCTGTTTCTCGCTTAAAATGCAATGTGAACATTTTCGGGTTCATTTCATCATGTGAGAAATGGAAAACAAACAATGGTTCATATTGCAAAAAAACAGCACAGTTCTGGTCTGGTTGCATGATCCATCTGCATGTAAGTGAATGTATGAGGAAACAGATTTCTGCTGCCCCGCTGCCCACACATGCGGTGCTCATGCAGTGAAAGGTGAGAGCTCCCGCCTGTGCCTCTGCTGACTTTAACCGCATAAATTGTAGAATTCTTGTGGTGCCTGCTGGGAATCATTACTCAGTGATGGAAGTTGGAAAGAGATTGCCAAGCATTACCATCCCACCACCTCATTACACACTACATCCACAATAATGCATTTATAAAACAGTGTTTTAAAAGAGGAGATAATGTCACAGATTATCTCCATATACACTGGTACCTTTAAAGGCATACCACCCTCACACATTAACAAACACTGGGTATGCGTGTGTCGGTGCAACCAGTACACAGACGGTTGGTTGCTTATGGAAATACTGAAACAATGGAAGAATAGCAATTGCAAAAAGAGCAGAATTTCATTGCTTGGACTGACAATGAGGTGTAACTGCTGCTGAATGTAATGCACCCAATTCAGATGTTATCAGCCTATCGAATGGCCATTATCAGTTGTCACATATGTTTACCTCTGCCATCTCTTTGGCAATCCATTGCAAAGAATGATAAACAAAGAAAAACATCAGACATCTAGAAAAGAATTGGTGTTAAATTCATTGCCACAGACAGTAACACACACACAAAAACAATTAAACCACAAAGATTGTGAGCCTTACTGTAGTGTTGTAACTGATAAAACCTAGCCAGGAAGCAAAGGTCAGTGTTAGTATTATATACTAGTCATCATTAATAAATGTATATACAAGATATTTATGGTAAAGTATGTAAGCAGTCAACTGTCTGTGCATGGACTGCACAAGTGTCCAGATCTGTTGCTGAGGAACTGCTCTCTATTCTTGGATGAGTGCAGTACAGTTTGGAGCACCTGTGTCCAGTCGGATTTCCACCAGGAACAATCAGATAAAGAGGTGCTCTCAGTGACATGCAAATAATAGCTCAAACACACACGCTGGCATCCAGCATGCCAACACCCGAGCCTCGGTCTCGACTTCAGACACAGCATGATTTCACTGATGACAATGTTGTACATACAGTTATTTTTGTTTGTAGGGCTTTTGTTGTTGTTGTTGTTGTTGTTGTTGTCTTTTTTTTTTCTTTTTTTTTTTGGAGGCGGGTGGGGGTCATTCATTGGCTTGAGAATGCAGTTAAAATGAGCCAATTCTGAGGTGTACAACTGAGTTCATTATCAGTCCCAACGCTGACCAAAACCAATCAACCGGAACCAAAAGGAAACATTTAGATTTTCTAACAGATTAAAATGTTGTATTGAAAAACTGATTTAATCCACAATATAAAACTTGTGTTTCTTTTTTTTTTCCAAATATCTCAATTTGTGGTCATTCAGACTGAAACAAGATCTCAGCTTTTAACTGCATAACCAGTGTTTCAAAACCCTCCTTTTTAGCGGTCCTTTTTTAGAAGATACTGGGAAGTGAACCATCAAATTTGCAATTATGAGCTATTAGCTGAAGGATAAGACCGCATACACGCTTAATTACATGTGCATTGTGTTTATGTTTTCAACAATTCCACACATCAGGTTTGAATGTCCTTTCTGACGGTGAATCTCAGCGGGGATAATTAATCAATTACAGGTCTAAGTGGCTTGTTGTCCTCCACTGGATGGGTTTAATGGGACCATTTATGTGATGACGGGTCCAGGTTTTCATCAGAAGCTCTGGAGCAGCAGTAGATGCTAGATCCAGACAGAAATCACCGTGTTAGACTGCGAGTCTGTAGTAATCATGGTCTACTGGCTGCAGCTGATAAGCACCAGCAATATTCCAATGCAGGCCGGGTCATATCTCACAAGTGTTATTTTGGGATCATTTACCGGTTCCATTCCTTCCCCTGAGAAATTTTCATCCGACTATCATAAAATATAAGTAACCCCGGTGATAAGAGAGGCTGATGTTCAGCATCAACACAATCATACATATCATCCATTCCAGCCACTCCTGTGTCTGAATGACGGTGGGAAATGTGCCCACAGAGTACACCGCATTCCTTCACCTTTTTTGGCTACATCTGCGTGCAACAGAAAACAAGGGGCACTTCATTAGTTAAAGTATCAAAATCAAATGAAGTCAAACACTGTGCTGAATTTTAAACTAAACACAGCAATGAATTAGTCTAATTACAACATATAAATGCATAAAACAGATATGTGCACACAACTGCTAGCTCAACATTCTTTTATAATAGGAAAGTACCTTGTATGAGTGCATCAGAACTCCTAATGCAACATAACAATAAACCACAACATGAAGTTCTGTGGCTGTATCACATTACACAACTAGCCTTTTACTATTGTAGCTGGTCAAGGTTGTGCTTATTCCAAGTGCTTTGTTCAAAATGTAATCCTGCAGTTCCCCAACTAGGGGTTGGTTCACATAAAGCATCAAGAGATTAATTTAGTTCAATATTCACTAATTAATTTGTTTTTTAGAAGAATCAAGTAGCATAAAATACTGCAGATAAGGAGAAGCAGGTAAAATGATGCCTTAATATTTAGCCATGAATTGGACTTTCTGACTACGAGTTACAGACTAAGTTTGAATAAATGGTAACTGGCGAGGGACCTTGAGGAAGGATCTCAGGTTTCATTTAGGCTCACAGGTAGCTGACTACATATGCTGGAGCTCCTGGACAGTCTGAGGTGTAATCTGTTGGTGCCAGATAGATTGAAACATAATGCCCCAGAGATGTTTTATTGGATTTAAGTCAGGCGAGCGTGGGGGGCCAGTCAGTGGTATCAATTCCTTCATCCTCCACTGTCTGCCTATCCTTGCCACATGAGGCTGGGCATTGTCATGCACCAGGAAGAACCCAGGACCCACTGCGCCAGAGTAGGGTCTGACAATGGGTCCAAGGATTTCATCCTGATACCTAATGGCAGTCAGGGTGCTGTTGCCTAGCCTATAGAGGTCTGTGTGTCCCTCCATGGATATGCCTCCGCACACCATCACTGATCCACCACCAAACTGGTCATGCTGAACGATGTTGCAGGCAGCATAATGTTCTCCATGTCTTCTCCACGACATGTGTGTTCGGTTAACTGGTGATTGGCTGTAGGTGTGAATGTGATAGTGTGCAGTTGTTTATCTGCCTGTCTGTCTGTGTTGGCCCTGTGATAGACTGGCGATGTGTCCAGGGTATACCCTGCTTTTTGCCCAGTGACGGCTGGGATAGACTCCGGCCCCCCTGCAACCCTGAATTGGATAAGGGGTTAAGAAGATGAATAAAGTCCCCTTTTCTTCACAGAATGAAACTCTCAAATGTTGAGAACAAAAACTAGCTTAAATCAGACCTGAACTGACAGCCCCTTTTTAAAATTATTCACTTAATGTTAATGACTGAAGACAATCCAGCAGTAGCAGAGACAGAGAGAGGGAGAGCGATAGGTGAACGTCATTTAATATAATAACACTATTTAGTGCCAGTTCTGGCTTTTGACCTATCACAGAACCTGACTAAAAGATCTCAAATAGACCATTACTCTATACAAAGGAAAAGTAGATCAACTAATTCATGCTGTGTAATTTCTGCAGTAAAAAGTTAAAGATTTTAAATTAAGTGCTGAATACATAGTTTGAACTGATGGGTTACCACAGAAACAGCTGTTTCACTGTGAGAACAAGACAGAGTCGCTAATGGATGCAAAATAATGCCACACTTGAATTATCTGTCACCTGTGCGTGGCCTGTTGCAGCTCACTGTGTCTGGCACCTTTTGACCTGTCACATTTTGGGCAGAAAATATTCAGTTCCCCATCCATGGCGGTTGGTTCTGCTAATGACTAACATCCGCCTCCCTCGGGATTGCTTCTTTATCAGGGGCCAAAGTGTGAGCAAAACAATATTCCACTAACGCCGTTCTTCCGCTGTTTAATAGAGGAGCCGTATTAGGTTTGTAATATAGTTTGTATCCAAAAGAACATTTCAGCTATAATGCCAGGTGTTATTTCGATCATCTGGAACATGCATTTATAGGTGAATTTTAAATCAAGTTGATTTGGCCACAGGGGGAAAACAGAAGGAAAGGAAATAAAAGCAATTGTTTCATAATGTGGTATCTGACTGTTCTCATGCGCTAATGGATAAAGAACTGTCCTCGGGCACATTCATACAAAACATAAAACTTTGTCAGATGCAGGAAGACGCCGGGCAAAGTGACTGTTTTTTTTTTTTAGAAATCAATTTGAACAAATGTCAAACCAGTTTAGCACAAACAAAGCTCAAGTGAAGGGAAAACTGCTGGGTTTATTTTCATTTAACCCATAGCATTATGCATTAGACTTTTAGAGAAATAGAAGCAGGTGGCAAAAAATAAATAAGCTGTTTGGGTTTAATACATTCTGAATTATATGAGTAGGGAAGGTGGATTTTTAGGGGGTTTGCATGTTGTGCCATGCTCCATTAAAAGTGGGCTGATGCCTAAAAAAGGAAAACTTGGGAATGATCTCATTTACATTCCTTAAAACATTAAATGTGTTTAGGCTGATTCAAGTGATGTTTAGGTTGAGCGTCTGGAAAGGTATTTTTTAGATTATGCGTCAGTGAAAGTTAAAACCTACTATATGAAAAATAGCAATCTAGGACTGAGTCAAGCCCCAGTTAGACAGGTATAGAGACAGGTGAAACTGGCTGCAAAGAGGCACATGGTGCCGCACCGAAAGCCTCCTTAGTCATCTTTAATTTGCATGGAAGACGCCACCGTCTCTGCAGACGCTCGTCAACTGCTTGCCCAGCAGTAGTGAAACTCTAAAAATAGTGTGATGCAAACTGGAAACGGAGACCATTCCCCAGCAACAGCCAGCAGCCACCAGCCGCTACTCGCCAACTGGTTGGGGAATACAGGTTTCCCTAGCACCCAGAGGCTGCCAGGCTATGCTCCTAGTAACAGGCTAACTGGATAAGGATTGGTATCCCATAATAGAAAATAATGGTTTTCCACCTTTATCATGTCAAATTCAGATAATTTAATGGGAGCAATATTTTCTGCTGGCCTGAAATATTGCTTGATCACACAGATTTGAAGAGTCCTCTGACGTATGGATAGGTGGTGAAAATAAGCATCATTCTTAAAGGGGGAAAAATGCTTTGTTCCCGCTGCCACTGCAGGAGGTAAGCAGCTATTGGCATCTTTCAAAATCAGCACTTCAGAATCAAGATCTTGCTCCATCAATCATCAGAAAAGCTCCCACTTCAAAGCCAAATCATTTCTTAACATGGCTCGCATAAGTAGTGATCATGTGATAACATAAAAAGTCATTGGTTAATATTTGCTCATACAGCAGCTGCACTAAAATGAGCACAGATGGGTACCATTACGAGACATCTGCAAGCGGTTTAAAAACATGACTGTAAAGTTGTCTGGGTCATTAATCAGCTGACTTTAATTAAGGTTAAAAGCTTAATTGTATTATGAAGCAGGAGCTGTTTTAATTTCCTCCCAAAAGTAAAACAAGTGGGAACATCGATGCATTGATTATAACAATGCACACAATGTGCTCGGGGTTTCAGGTGAATGTCATGCACGCTTCATTTTCATTTTCTTTATGTAATGGAAAAAGAAAAAGTGTGAGACGTGTAAGTGCAGATTGAAATGCTTGAACGATGCTTTTTTTTCTTGTCACGTAAAAAAAAAACGTCTTCTCACTCCGCAGTTGTCCCTGTGGTTCGTTTATCTGAAAGCACATAAAGTTAACAGGGTTCATTTTCACTCAGCACCTGGCTACGTCGAGCTAATAAGCAGCATGATTACTGCGGTCCGGTAGTCGCTTGTGTAAATCTGCTGATGTTATTAAGCACTGTGATAAATGTAAACTTGCCAATTTCATTCAATCATTTGGGTTGCACAACTTTGTGCTGTACACATGAAAAATGAATTTAAAAAAATGAAAGCAAAGACTAGATTGGTCTCAACCTTTATCATGGATGCAACAAGACCACGTCTCTATTGTTGCACTTCGGATGTGGGGGTCTGCATACTTAAAGAGGCGACCCCTTGAAGTAGGCTGGATGACAGAATAACAGAAGGCTGCTGTGCCATATTAACACAAAAATCTTCAGAAAACAACAACAAGAAATTCTGCGAAACTCTTTGTCTACGATGCCTCAGCGTAATGTCTGTTTTTCTGCACTCTGATCTGAGTTTTTCAGTTAGAACACAACCTGCTGTTTTTAGTCATTATCTTTATTACATGTCACAGCAGCTTTTTGTGGCCTTTTTTCTACCATCATCAGTAAAAACTCTGCTTCACAAGTAATCTGCAGATAAACACAAATTAAGCCGGGGCGCACAGCTCACCAAAACTTCTGCTTTTATGTGGGAGTAAATCTGGTTTGAAAAGAAGTGTTTACATATATAATTGCTAAGTAACAAATTTTGTGTAATATTTTGTTTGCTTGCCACCATCTTCTACAAATGGCTGGTCCTCTGTCCTGCCAGTCACTTCAGTCCTTATATAAGGTTTTTTTGTGATGTTCTCTTCCTTGGCTTTTGCTCCTGTTTATGCGAAGATCGCTCTTCTGGCTGCAAAGGGCTGCAGGCCGGAGCAGAGAGGGGAAGCATGCAGGCTCGGATCCACAGTCAGACCTCAAGAGAAAAGCCTGGCTTCCACACTCCATCCCACAAACTTTTCCATAATGTGAAACCATCGCTCATTCTCTCAACTCTGTCGTCATTCCAAACCAAGGAGATCAGCGCTGTTACCACCCAGTATGAAACTGGCAACAAATGAGCTTTAAGACAGGAAGAAAGGCAGATCACTATTGTCGAATAAAAACCAGGGAACTGTAATTTTGGTTATTTTTCTATTTAAACATAATTTTGCAGATTTATGGCCCCTCTATTGCACACATTTGGTCTCATGAAACCCATTTGAAAGTGGTTTTGAAGCACCTTCAGCTTTCAGCACAACCTGCCGTGGCCAACCAGGGATGCCACAGGTGGTGCCGTGACCCAGTCCAATGCAAACTGGCAGAAATCCCTCAGACAGAGAGAGCAGTGGGGGGGGGGGGGCGGCCCCCATCACCTCCAGCTGGGAACACTGAGTTGATAAGGGAAGGATTCATTAAGAAAAATCACCAAATTTTGCTTCTGGTAGTGGCAGCGAAAGGGACTCACAAATAGTTCTCGGTCTTCAGTTACAAATTATAGCAGTAGCAAATTAGCTGCTTGAAATTCCAGGAAATTTCCAAAAACCAAGTCCATGATTTAAGACAGAAGAACACTTGAAACAAATGTACAGAAACAAACTCGTAATGCTGTTAATGTTTGTCTGCACACTGATTAAAAATGTCACCTTTTTTCCCTTCCAGGCAAGAAACTGCTGCTGTGTACTGCAAAGTAACACCGGCCCAGATGCAGATATTGCATTTAATCACGTCCTCGCACTTCTGATCCAACAAATGTTGCATTTTTATTTAAAATAAAATAAACGCAGTATTAAAATCATTATACGTTGGGCTTTGCTTCTTTTTCTTGCTGTGGTCACACTGCTTAAAAACATGCAGAGGAATCTAAAGTTTCGCAGGTCTGGTGTTTTTCAGTTGCTAAGCTGTTTGGTTCATCACTTTGGTAACTGGCAGGTCTACCCACCTTCACCTCACTGAAGTCTAACATTGTTGCCTGCAGTGACTGAGCTGACCAGTCTGTGGAAAAACAGAAGTCACCCATGAAAGGAAGAATCTGACATTTGAAGCAGCTGGCAGCGGAATGCAGAGAAGAAGAACAGAGGACTGTCAACTACTTTGTGAGAGTCCAGGAAAACTGAGGAAAACGCTGATGGATCAGTCAGATAAAAGGAGGGAAGGAACTGGAAAAGAAGGGATTTCCATGGATGGATGTTAAAACACTGATGAACAATGACACCGCAGCTGGTGCAGTGTTACCAGCAGAGATGTACCAGACAGCAAAGCTCGATCGCTTTACACCAGCCTGCCTACGTAGCCATACGTGGTGCATTTAATTTAAATTTTATGCCGTTTAAAAACTGGAGCCAGACAGTTTAACTCAGTTCAGGCTTATTTGTAGAGCGCCAATTCACACCAACCGCTGCCTCAAGGCGCTTTGCACATTACTTCATGCAAATGTCCACTTTAAATTAAATCAAGTCCACATATGAATCACTTGGATCTTTGTTATCCCTCTGGATCTTATCACACACACACACACACACACAGAAATGTAATGCAATTAAATTAATCTTTATTGCATTAAATTGTTAGCAGCTGCATGCCAGTACTGCGGGATGTGGATATATTCAACCAGAGGTGACGCGAGAGACATGAAATCATGCCCGGCTTTAACATGCTCGTTGGTTTTTCAACAAATGTTGTGATCCAGAAACTTTTTAAACATGGACAATCTCGCGTTACTCTCAGTATGATAATAATAAACAGTGACGTCAGGGTCACTGTTTTTCTTTAAAGGCTGCAGAAGAGTTTAACACTTTGTCAGCATTTTAAAGAAATGACAGCTTAAACCCCAAAAGGTAAATTCTTTCATTTAAGTTTGACCTGAAGGTTACAAAAGAAAAGATTGAGACTGATATTTGAACCATGTTGCTGCAGGTTCACTTTCCTTCTGCGGAAAAAAGTGAAATTAAACATGAAATAAAACAATCAAGGTCATAAACACTTGACTTTGTATAATTTATTGCTGGCACTCCTTCAGTCCAGCGTCGATGCTGGCCGAACATTAACTGAAACCTTGCTAATACCGCTTTGGAAAAGAATTTAACCCCTATCGACGCGCTGCCTTTAGTTATATCTGCACAAGCCCAGGCTTTCAGTGTGAGGGAGAAATTATTATTTCAAGGAAGCGGCCAATGAGAGAGAGGAAAAAAAGCGTGTTTGTTCATATATACAGCGAGCATCCTGTCGGGTAAAATCAAAGATGGAAATGACTTCTCCTCGTGTCGAGATACGAAGCCGCAACATCTGGTATAACAATTCAGCTCAGTGTAAAATCTCGAATTCTGTTTCTGTTGTCAAGACTGTTCCAAAACATTCAGTCTGTCAGTTCTCAGCTTCGGACCAGACTTTGACATCTCTTCCTCTTCCTCATCCAGAAACAAAGGTAGGCTGAGAAAGGAGAGAAAACGATACGCGTTTCTGTCCGTGCGTGCGTGTGCATCATCGACATCGTTAACTGCGTCCCCGGTGGATGTCTTCAGGCGCAGCGGTCAGTCTGTAGTCTACTACCGATAGAGTGCCTGATAAAGAGGAAACCTCAAGCACACACGGGCATCTGTGACTTCAGCGCAGTGGAGGAGAGAAAATGCCATAATAAATAAATAAAAAATTATAATTAAATACATACAAATAATAAATGTATAATAAATGCAAACATTTAATCATGAACGTGACAAAAATTTATACTTCTGTATAAATTTGCTTCTGTTTGTTTCAATATCCCTATTTATTTATTTTTCTATTTCATTTTTGGATGGATGGAAAATGTATTCATTTTTATTTATTTAGCAATTATTTATTGACTATTTCCCTGTGCAGCTTTAAAAAGTATTTATTTTCAGCATATGCATTTGTGTGTTATTTTCATTATTTTCTTTTAAGCGTTTTTCTTTTACTATGCAAATGAGGGGGCTCTTATTTGTGTCTCTCGGTTGCAGGGGCTCAACATACATGAGCAATGTCTCCAAGAGGCAGTTGTCTAATCTAGCTATCTAAAAATTATACAGTGAATTAGTACCGTATGAAAGCAAATACACGAATACTGTTAATAGAGACCAACTCTAAACACAGTGTATGCCATACTTTATAAATTACTACCTATATTTCTGTTTAATAAATCTTTTAATTTTGACTGTCTGAGTCTTCCGTACACATCAAAGTAAGTCAGGCTATACTCTAAAAAAGCAAGCAGATGTACTCTTCTTATGCGGTGCATTATCTGTCATTACTGACCTATGTCATCAAGCTGCTCTTTCGTCAAGCACCATGACAACCACACATAATAACTGGCTCGCCATTAGATGACTTTTTGCACAGGTTTAACCCTTTAACGTCCAGTGTATCACATTTGATCCATGAGTTTTTGTTAGTTTTTGACATCATCATTGTGTTTGTTTTACCCCAACAAAATCTAAATAAACTGCACAGTACATTCTTTAAAAACAAACTGCATTAAAAAGAAAAATAATAATAATAATAATAGTAATAATAATAATAATATGAAACAAATTAAAATTCATATGTCCAAATTTCCATATTTAATAATTTTTTTTTAAAAAATTGCCAAAAGGTTCAATAAACACTTCATTTTCAAAAAAAAATATAATTTTCTGGCAATTATTTCATGGCTCAGGCTTTAAAGAGTTAACGGGTTTATGTAACCTGTGCATCAACTTCAGCAATAAGCAATATGAGACTCAAACTTTAACCACAAAAAGATGTTCTTTCATCAAAGAGTTGATTTGTTTCACTTACGCATTAATCTCTCGGTGATATCAGTGACTTTGCAGGCTGGACTTCTTAAAGAAAGTTTATCTGATTTTCATCTTCGCTTTACATCATGGAAAAGGCATCAAGAGTGGAGCCGTTGGACCCCGAAGACGAGTATCATCACTCAAACACTGACACTGATACAGGCAGTGAGTAAACCATAGGACATGGAAAAAATATCAGTTTGTCTTTTAAAGCTGAGCATGATGGATTGTGCATCACTGTACAATATAATACTCAGGAAAATAATACCTGGAACAATATTAAATAACATGAAGCCACAAACCCACATACAGCTGCAGAACCAAGGCATACAACTCCTTTTTTTTTTTTTAGGCAAAAATTGCGTCTTCACACGAATCCACAGGCCTCCTGTTTTAAAAAGCTGCTGAGTGTCTAATGAAAGCACAGTCATAATGAATTCAAGTGCTCCTAACTGTTCAGTCTAGCACCAGCAGAGGAAGCCAGGTTAAGTATTCCTTTTAAAAATAGACCTGACAGGGTGTCTAATGTGTCCAGTAATCACTGTGCTCACACTGTGAGAGAAGCAAATAAAGAGGCCAATTACAGACGAGGTAGTGTCTCACAAGCTTGTTTTCAGAATTAAATCAGTCTTGTTTTCTTTGCCATAAAGCCCATCATTTATTTTCTCACTATCTGCTCACTGCTAAGCCTGACTACTGAAAATAAGAAAAGTAAGCCTTCTGCCACAAATGTTTCCCTTCCGATCATTTTCTTAAACTCTTCTCCTAATATAGATCCAAGGGGCCTCTTCCATCTGACACCAGTCCATCCATTTAGAATCAGCAATTAACCTAGCATGCATGTTTTTGCACTGTGGCAGGAAATCAGCTGCGGAATAGAGGGGGAAAACATGCAAACGCTGCACAGGCAGTGGAGAAAGTGCCAGCCGCTGTACCACTGTACTGCCCTCAAATTCTTTCCATAATATGAAAATAAACAGTCTTGTCTTGAACCAAATCCATTAAAAATCTGCATCATTACAAATACACTTTACATCAAACTATAGGCAGGCTGTTTTTCAGTGTAACACTGTCCCCCAGAGGGCAGTGGAAGCTTTGTAGCGTGAAGATGAATTGTCTGGCGCAGGATATTAATCCAAGAGACAGTTTTGATTTTAATGGAACTCCATTTATAAGTTTATTAACCTTATTTAATTAATGGTAGATGGTATTTATAACTGTACAGTTCATGACAATTGCATTCTTATCTGGGTGTTAATACATTTTTATTTTGTGCTACGGATGGAAAAAAAATAGAGCAAGCAGAGACTTTTTATGTGTCTTGGCTTCACTGCACCCCAGCTCAGTTTGGTGTCACGATCACACTGTGGAACATGGAGGGCCACTGAAATCCCGGCCGTAGGGTGACTTTCCTAGGACACCTTCAGGTAACGACCATCTCACCAAAATGCTGCCTCAGCTGCTCGAGGAATATGAAGGTTAAGACTGTGTGAGGGATGAGGCGGATCCCTGCGGGAACAAGACCCTGGACACAAATCACAGCACTATTGCAGTGACTGAATATTTTAAACAGGCTTCTACAGTAATTACGAGTCATGTTTTTGAGTGAAAGAAGCTGTGTAAAGCAGTCTTTGTGAATATGACATCCACCTTGTAGAACGCATTCGGCCCCAGCTTTGCTGTTTCTATTACGCAGTGAGACACACTCTGCAAAAAGGAGACAAAAAAAGCTGTGTAATTTTCCCCAAAACCAGTGAATAAACATACATCGCTTCAGAGTGATGAAAGCAGGACTCAGACACTTAAATAACTCCAACTCTCCTGCAAAACCAGATAACAGGAAAAGTCAGAACACTCACCCTATATTCAGCTTTTGAATTCATTAATCTCGTTTTAATAACATCAAGTGGTTGGCACAGGACTGTGGCACAGCCGCCCTGTGCAGAAAAGAAGCGCAGAGGGTTTATTTCAGAAAAATGATGCGATGTTTTTGTTTCTGTGCAGTGACAGGCGTGAGTCACTTACTGCAAACACACTCGCCAGGAAGTGAGTGAGGACGTTGTCAGTCAGGTAACCAGTAGCCAGAACCAGCTCTTTGGACTGGTCGTAGCAGGCGAGCTGCAGGAGCAGAACACACACGTGCTGCATTAGTGGACTCGCATGTCTGCGATGCAGCAGGCGACTGAAAACGTTATGTGTAAAATGAAAATATGGATTCTCATGAGATAAAAATTCAGTTATTCAGTTTCAGATATTATGCATGATAATGATGGAGAAGGAAGAATGCATTAAACTCCCAATTTTTCGACGCTGTTTGGTAGCTAATTAGTTTCAAATCACATATTTAAGCTGTAAATTGTGTTACACTGATTTTATACAGACAGATTTTTTTTTAAAATTGACTTTAAAATACACTTTCCTAAACAGCGAGCTAAGAAAGCTGAATAAACATCGTTTAATCAACATACTGTGAAGATTCAAAAGGCACTATCTGTGTTTTTAGCCATTATGTATGTTTTATGGCAGTGATTTTGGGACGTAAAAGAACAGCATAAGGCATAAAATTAGGGCATTAAAAATGTTCTGTCTTACATTTTGCCCTTAACCTTCAAAAAAATACTATATTTCACTGAATTTGTAGTTTCTGCTCTCTCACTCTCTCTCATATGGCCGAATATGACTTTACCTGTCCAACTGAAACCAGTGCACCTCTGGAAGAAGCCATACTAGCACCAGAGAACAGTTTCCTCAGCCCCTCTATGAACACATTTCAGGATGATGAACAACGTACATAAACGTTTATTCAGTGTGAAAATGTTTTGAGCAGCAGGACGTGTAATCTAAAGATGCTTTTATGAACTTTACCTTCCTTACAAACACGTAAGAGTCCATCAAAAGCATGAGCGTAACTGTAAAAGGGAAACATCTTACAATGTGGTTATTTGCATGAAAGAACTATAATTGTCTGTAATTATGATTCAGGATGTCTTCCCATTTTTTTTTCATGTACTTACTTTCTCCTGAGCTCTGCTGCCAACTTAACATCATTCTGCATTCTGCAAAGATGAGAGATTGTAAGATTCCAAAGGCAGTTCTCTGTTGCCATGTGTAACCTTCACAGCGATTATCTTGCCTCTGCACTCAGTGAAAATTTGCAGCTTTGCCTTTTCTTTCTTCTATAGTTTGTGCTTTTTCCAAACCCTTTTCTCTCCACCTGAATATTTCTGCAGGTACCTGCACTTATGAAGCCTGCCAAAGCTAGACTATACTATTGTTTAGATTTACCTGGAGCTAAAATAGTCCAAATCTCATAACAGGCCCATGTAGCCACTCCCCAGTACACTGAATTATTTGTTTCTAAGATCAGCAGTTTCTGAAATACTCAGACCAGCCCATCTGGCACCAACAACCCTGCCACATTCAAAGTCACTTCAAGCACCTTTCTTCCCCATTTTTTTTTCTCCCCAGTGTCAACAGGTGCTTTCACAAATATATGGAGGTCAGAAACTGCAAAAAACACAAACACATAAATAAAAATAAATGTCACTTAAATGCACCAGAACACATTAAAAATAAATATAGGCTTTTATTTGTTATATGTTTCATGTTTCTATTTTAAATCCAAGTCAACTCCTCAAACTCGCTGTTGTGTTCCTCAAACCATTCCGGAACCATTTTTGCTTTTTGGCAGGGCGCAGTATCCTGCTGAAAGAGGCCACGTTTCCATGAAAGGGTCTACATGGTCTGCAGCAATGCTTAGGTAGGTGGTACATGCCAGTGTAACATTCACATGGATGGCAGGACCCAAGGTTTCCCAGCAGAACATTGCCCAAAGCATCACACTGCCTCTGCCGGCTTGCCTTC
>JAVDPK010003100.1:467353-479786 GCA_034780415.1 Cichlasoma orientale | reverse complement strand
ACACACACACACACACACACACACACACACACACACACACACACACACACACACACACACACACACACACACGGCCATCCACGTGATGTAAAAGAAAACGTGATTCATCAGACCTGCTCCATGGTCCAGTTCTGATGCTCACATGCCCATTGTTGGCGCTTTCAGAGGTGGGCAGGGGGTCAGCAACTCTGCAGCCTCATATGCAATAAACTGTGCTGAACTGTGTATTCTGACACCTTTCTGTCAGAACCAGCAGATTCTATAAGTGATTCTATATGTGAAGTACAGAGAATAAAGATTTCATCTCACCGGACATTCACCAGGTCAGCTGGGGTCCCAATGAAACCTCCCATCGAACCTGATGGAGGAAAAACACCTTAACATAAAAACACAAAGTCTAAAATAAGAAATACTGTTAAGATGTTTAGCACCACTTACCTGCAAAGGCAGCCAGGAGGGCTTTCTGGTAGAAAGGCAGGGGGCCTTTGTTTTTTCTCTTCATCTTATCCCTGACAGTCTCGTAAATGGCAAACCTTGATGAAGAATACGTCATCTAGAAAAATAAATAAATAAATAATAAACACTACTAAGCGGTAGAGTTGCAGCATGTACAGCCGATAAAGACTTAAAGGAAATGAGTTTTCGACCTGCCGGCAGAGGGAAGCAGTGAGGCCACTGTAGAGTGCCAGAAAACCCTCTCTTCTCACCACATTAAGAGTCATCCCAACCATCCTCATCTTCACTTCCTGCTGTGTTTGCAAGTGCACCTGGAAGTGAACGCATGAAAGCAGTAACAAGAGTCAGTCCTGTCTACAATAACTCTAATATCTAGTCTGAAAATATATCTCAAACCCTGAATATTAACAGAATCATTCAGTGAGTATCCTAAATTGAAGAAAATCAATTCAATTTTTGGATAATAGCTGCAGGAAATGTAAAATTGTGCCAATAAACATGCACTAGAAATGATAATATCGTTTAAAGCACATTAGGAATCAAAAGATGCCTAATGATCGCCATAATAAAGGTAATTTAGGTGCGCAATAGTCTCATCGACCGGCTGAAATTCTAAGAAACTGGTAAAGTGAATATTGCCACACCAGACTATTCCAAATTTTATCATCATCCGGTAAATAGGAAACCAAAACAGCCCAGAGCCACGTGTGGAAAAAGCATCTCAGACACATCAGAAATTGATACCTGGATCAATGTCTCATCTGCTTTTAATGGCAAATTTGTGCTGTGGTGTTAATTCAGTTAGCCTTATATTGTACCTTAATCAGATCCAGTGGATGGGTCACACAGGCTGCCGCGGTGGAGGAGACTCCACCAAAATACCAGCGGGAACTGCGATTCTCCTGCATGCTGTGAGTGAGACAAACTCCAGAGGGAAAAAGCCACAGGGTCGACTTCTCAGAGGCTGAAAGGACAACTTTGCCCGAGGGTGTTCTTTTCATCTTTTCCCCCTCCACGCTTCTAGTGATGTGCGACCACAATTCATCTCAAAAGTCAGCGCGAGCCAGTTGAGTGTAAATCATCGTGTTTGTTTCTTTTTAAGCGCCGGACAGTCAAGTATAATGACTCCGTATTTACTCCATGTTTGTGTGCCAAGCAGGAGAGGGGTGCAGCTGGTTTGTGGGAGGACGTGTACGTGACTAATATAAAAATAGTAAGTGAGCTTGACTGCTGCTGTAGTTTTGAAATTGTGGCATGCTGACACACTGACAGAGCAAAGGTCACGAAGTTTGAACAAACATTTTGGCAAGAATAGATTTTTCTAATTATAGCATTCAGACTCAGGGTCATACACACAAAAGGTTACAAAGGCAACATTTTTGAACGCTGGCTTAACAGTGTGCAGCAAAACTATTACTTTTATACTTTTCTGGAAGTTTCTGCAGCTAACGCGACTGCCTGGGTTCTTCAGCATGACATGATTTTAAATGAGCGGCGCTGCAGTGTTATGAATGAGCAGCCTGGCACAGCGGCGTGTGTGCTGACTCAGAGGCGGACAGAGAGGGAGGGGACTCGTGACAGATGATACAAACAGCAACTGGAAACCCGCTCCGAGTTGGAGCAAAGGTAAGACGCGAGCAGGATCGGACACAGACACAGGCGTGGGTAATGACAGCCAGTGATAGGTAGTACTCAGATTTAGGTTTCTGTCCTGTGCCTTAACATGAGTTGCTGTTGCTGGGCCCCTTTCAGAGAGCTGCGTTTGATCAGTTTGGGAGCAGCTGCTATTTGGCCTACCCTCGGTGAAATAAATGAGGTGGGCAAAACAATAACTGCAAGGTCCAGAGGAAAATAAAGTTGAATGAAGAACAGGGTCAGCCTTCATGTTGATAGGATTTATTGCAGGCCTGTTCCATTCTTTTCTGCTGGCTGTGCCCACGCTGGCAACTGAGTTTGCAATCAAATCAGGCTGCAGACATTAATCTGCTGCACATGAATCCAAATCTTTAAGGGTGTATTGAGATCAAGTTATAAGAATCGGCCAGAGTTAGGTCTACATGACTGTTGCATTGCATCTGTGCTGGATAGTTATAGCTGGCGTTTCGTAGTCTAAGAGTAGAGTCGTTTGCAGTGTAGGAGTCTGATATGCTGCTGTGTCTGAAATGCTTTGCAGCTCCAGAGGATGCTTTTTTTTCCCTGCCAAATTACTGTATTAAATTGTACATACACTTGGATTTTTTTTCTGTTATGAAGTGAGTTAAATGAAGCCTGGGACTGCGATTGAATGTAGTGATTTCCTTCAGGTCTCCTGGCCAGTCTTGCAACACCACGACCCAGCCAGAAGCCATCATCACTAACACAGCAGGGTATCAGTTTCATTCTCCAGGACAATTTTCTATGACTCTCATTGGGACTGAGTTTCACTGAGTTTTTTTTTTTTTCTCACTGAGGGGAAACTGGATGAGGAGGCACTTCTTATCATGCTCTTCACGAAGCGTTTTAATCAGCATGGCTGTTTCTTCTGTGCTTTGCATTTCTTCTTGAGACACATGCAGGAATACACGAGTCTCTCCGAAGTCATTTTGATGTGTCACAGCAGATAAAGTCCAGGTGTTGATATAAAAACTAAACATGCTAGTGATGCTCCATGAATGGGGAGCTTCCATTTATAGTTTTCCACCACTATTAAGTTTCCACCTAGGATAAGAGTGGAATATTCCACCAGTGAAGCTTCCCTAATAAGAGTAATCTTCAAAACCTGGACAGACACAGAAGCCCAAAAGGATGTCAACAGAAAGCCCAAAACATTCACAGCAGCATCAACCACAGACACGTCATTTGTTTGAAGAGAGTTTTTTGAGGATTTGGCCTGTGTGTATCACTTCTATAGAGCACCTCAGATAGAAGTGGTTTGAATCCAGGAAGTGGTCCTTCCGAGTTTTACTTTGTTGCTTCAGTTCCCAGGTCCTGAATCCTGCCTGATGCTTCACTGTCACAGTACCTTATTAGGACACGTGATTAAAATAACATTTTTTTTAAACTAGTCAACGTGTCTGCTGTCCTATTGGAAAATAAATAAATGATATCACTCCCACTGTCTCCTGGGTATGCTGGCCTGATCTTGCTGATAATTTGCTGACGTGGGAGGGTCGTCAGCTGTTGCAGCTCCCCTGGGCTATAAAAACGGACCGAGATGAGCTGCTCAGTCTCTCGTTCTTCTACTCCACCTGGCATCAACCCTCACTGGCATTTATGCTATTTTGGCTTAACTGTTTAACAGTTATATATGAGGTTTTAGGAAACCTCTTGTGTGGGCTACCTTCTTGTAATCTACTTTGAGCCCATTTGTGACAAATGTCACCATTTAATTTGCATCATAACGAGATCAGGTGGGGAATTAGAAACATATGAACTCCTTGATGTTATCTACACTCTACCTGAGATGTCCGCGCACCCCCTAGTGTTCATATTTAGAAAGCACCTGACTCCTCACTTTAGTGCTCGTATTTATATACAGTTAAAATCCTATTTAGGTCAGATCTAATTATTGATAGCTATTTGTAATTTATTTTAATGTTCTTCAATTTTAATTTTTAAAATTTTACATAAAATGCACAGGTGATTTTGTGCACGGGACGGCTTTCTTGAAAAGACATTTGCACAAATTCTGAACGAGGAAAAGCAATCCAGGATCAATCTGAAAATAACTGCGTGCCTTTCCTCACGGAGGACATCACAGTAGGAAAAGCAAAGCACTGCATGCGTGTGCGACCCTGCAGAAAGTTGGCGACCTCTGTGCACTATGCGCCTCAGCATCCACTGACCCCGCTGTGATTTTACGTGGCCTAGCACTTCATAGCCGCGAAGCTGTCATTCCAAATCTCTTGAACTTTGTTATACCGCTAACAGTTCACTATGGAATATTTGGCAGCGAGAAGATTTCACGACTAGATTTGTTGCACAGCTGGCATCCTATCACGGTACCACGCTGAAGCTCCTGAGATCAACCCCTTCTTTCACAAATGTTTGTTGAAGCAGTCTGCATGCCAAGGTGCTTGTGTGCATGTGGATATATATATATATAAACACCAGTGCTTTGCCAAGTAGTTGCTGACAGAAAAATACAAATAAAGTCCACCTTTGAACCTGTTATGATTGTAGATTTTCAGGTCATATACGATTGCAGCAACTTGGTGCATTTAGGCATGTAGACATGGTCAAAGCAACCTGCTTAAGTTCAAACCAAGAATCAGAATGAGGAAGAAAGTTGCTTTAAACGGCTTTGAATGTAACATGGTTGTTGATGCCAGCTGGTCTGGTTGAGTATCTCAGAAACTGCTGATTTACTGGAAATTTCCCACAACTGGTTTACAGGGAAACATCCAGCAAGAAGCAGTTCTCTGGGTGAAAATGCCTTGATGCCAGAGGTCAGAGGAGAACGGCCAGACTGCTTCAAGCTGATAGGAATGCAACAGTAACAACCACTTGTTACAACCAAGGTATGCAGAAGAGCATCTCTGAACACATCAAGCCTTGAAGCAGATGGACTAAAGCAGCAGAGGACCACTGTGGCTGCCATGAATCTATCCTGACTTCTACAATGGTTCAAGCTGCTGGTAGTGGTGTAACGGTGTGGGAGATATTTGCTTTGCACGCCACGTGTCCATCCCTTTAAGCCCACTGTGTTCCCATCTTCTTAATGCTTCATGAGACCAAAATCTCAAGTAGTACAGCAGATTCAAAGGCAGAGGGGGTTCAGAGTAAGGTGCACCTAATGAAGTGTCCAGTGAGTGTAAATTACTTTCTCTCTCCAAATCTCAAGTTACCAAAGAGACTGAAGCTGGTTTCTTCTCTTTTTCTGGAGTTTACCCAGAAACAAAACTGCTGACATCTGACTGCTGTTATCTAGAGACATCATGACCTCTGGTGGACAAAAGCAGTAAAGCATCTACTGTAATTTACTTGTTCCACTAGAATACTAATAATTTTCAGCCCCAGTACTGCATATGTTCAGTCAACACAGCACACATTAAATGCATCTTTTGATTAAATCATCATCAAGTTTAAACAGTTTCCATAAATTCAGCCACATGCTCAGTAAGAACACATAAGAGCAAACTAAGTATTTCAACTTTAATCACATTTTTTAATGTTTTGATGAGATATATCTGGACTCAGCCCTGCCACTCTCTGAACTACACACAGTATCTGGTGTTCCTTAACATCAGTAATCTGAATCAGCCTGGAAACCACAAAATTTAATCTTGTGAGAAGTTTAAACATACAAACAGAACTACAAACTGACTCTTTCAGACACGCACTCCTTTCCATTAATCTGACGGCACCCGTTAACGGCTTCATGTCCATCAGCCTCTTGGTCGCTCTTCTGGAGGTTGGACGCAATAAATTTCAACACAGAAACTACTGTGCGCGCATCTTTGTGAGTTTCTCAGCTCACAAGAGAATGCGCAAAAAAAAAAAAGCAAAAACATTTTTACTGTTTTTAATTTGGAATAAGAGTAAAGCATTAAAACATTCCTCCTAATACAGAAGAGCTCCTTCAAAGAGCACGTGTGAGGCGGGCAGGGTACAGCACTCTCAGCAGCACACACAGCTCTTAGTAACAGTGACAGAAAGAAATGTTCAAAAATGTGGACACACCTGCCTACAGTTAGCACTAACACTACTTCTGTGGGGCTCTCAGTCACTGTTGTATGTCAGAAGGAAACCAGAGAAACAGTAACGCAAACATGATCGATATCTGAGTGACAGAATGCCATTACCGCAGAGTTACTCTAGCTGTGTCTGAAAAAGGCTCTACTCAGCACCCAGGCCAGTATTTCTTTAGCTCGTTTGCGACACGTGTATCAGACAAGTACATAAGACAAAGGAACCACCGACCGGTGCGGCGGCCATTTGTGCAGGCTGCACGCCTGGAAAGTTCAGTCTCAGCTGTGCTGTCCCACCTGACGTTGTAAGGGGACAGCGTTAATGTCAGAAGGCATTTGTTTCCATTTCTCTTAGGATCCACTTGTTTGTCGTACAAAAAAAAATGAAAAAAATGAAAAAAAACTGAAAGGTGAAGTGCATGAGCAGCAAAATGGCGGCAGACAAGATCTACTCCAACACCACGGTGCCACCTGCTGCCTCCAGGGCTGCTTTTAGTTTCTCCGCCTCCTCTTTGGAAACGTTGGCCCGGATTTCCTGTGGAAGAGACTCCACTAATTTCTTAGCCTGTTTGAGAGAAAGGGGGGGAAAAACATTTAGTGATGTTTGAGTCTGCTGTGAGAAGCTTTACCATTTTAATGCAAAAACTAGCTGCAGAAACACCAAAATAAAAGGTGGAAATACGGTTTGCTTGCAGTTAGTTTCTAAGGCAAATCCATTTAACCTGCTTCAGTGCAAATGAAAGAGGCAACAGGTGCACTGGAGAGAGAACAGGGAACAGACCACCACAGCCCTGCACTTTGCTGGGCTGTGAGCTACTGAAGGGCATCACCCTGATGCAGAAACATGCGCATAAGTAGCCTGTGAGGTCATGTTGTAGCACTCTGGCAGTGTTCCTCCTGTTTCAGAGTAACAGATACCAGTACTACTGCTGGGTTGATACACAAAGAACAGAACAGGGCTGTAGAAGGGTAGCAAGCCCGTCTTCTGGCAACTCCTCCACACTCATGAGGTCATTCTGGGAGGAACAGCAAACCTTCTTGTAACAGCATGCATGGATGTGCCATGCTGGAAAAGCTGGACTGCAGGTACCCCTTCATGCTACAAGTAGTGACAAGGACACTTTAAGCATTCCCAAATCCATTCCCTTTTTGGGAGTTCTCTTGTCTCCAGTGCACCTGTCGACATGTTAATTTGCACCAAAGCAGGTGAAATAGATTCACAATGGTTTATACTTCCCAACGGGACAGATTGATATCCCTGAAGTTTAACAGACTGTGTTATACTGTGATGATCAAATGTTTTTAGAGCAGCGTACATTATTACCTTCAAAATCAAAGACATATTTTACCCCACATTGTAACATTGGTCCTTTAACACTGCTGTTTGTCAAACGCTACACTGGGTCCCTTTAAATGGCTTCAGCAGAGAGACTTACCTGTACCAGATTCAAGCCCTGGATGCAGTTCTTCACTTCCTTTATAAGCTTTACTTTTTCAGCTGCTTTTGATTCTGTCAATTTTACTGTGAAGTGCGTCTTCTCTTTCTTTGCTGGGGCTGCATCCTCCTCTGCAGCCTAGTTGCACAAGGAACACACAAGAGCTCATTTAACTGCACACAGATCCTCGTTGGCCAAACAACTATGGGCAGCTTTAGACATCTAAAAAGTGCAACAACAACACATGTTGATACTTAATCAGTACCTGGGCTGCAGGTACAGCTAATGTCGGCATCGCCCCCAAAGGCATCATCCCAACATTTTCAATGTTCAGAGTTTTCTGTGGTGAAGAAAAACAAAGGTTATCACAGCATCCAACACAAACGGACAGCAAAGTGCATTGTGGTTTCAACTTTTCCACGAACCTTGAGGAGCTCGTTGAGGTCGGACACCTCTAACAGCGTGAGGCTGGCTATGTCATTGACAAGCTGCTGGATTTTGGGGGAATACTGTTTGGGTGCGCCGTCTAGAGGAGGGGTGGCGATGGCATCTGAAGGGGAGGCTGGACTGGTTTTCAGAAGTCTAAGAGCACACAAGGCTGGTCTCTGCCACTGAAGCTGTTGCCTGGCGAAATGAAAACTGATTAGCTAAACGTCAAACTGTATCTGGCCAGCAGAAGCCACCATGTATCCACATATTCAGTGTGGCGTGGATCCAGCTGCAACCATTAAATAACCCCTCAACCCTCATTCTGTGTAAGAGCCGTAACTATTAATGTGAGATGAGCTTGCCTTCTTATTTCAACTGGAATTGAAAACTTCTGTGCTTTTAGGTTTAACAGTTCACAAATTGTGGCTGACAAGCCAAAAATCCTGAATTTCCACTCCCTTATGAGCAAATAATGCAAACAAATACATTTTAAAAGGCAGCTTTTAAACTCTTAGTGTTTGTTCTGTATACCTTCGCAGTATAAGCCAAGAATGGCGTCATAATAACTGTCCATGTCACTTGTAGGTTTCAATAACTTATGGAGAAAAATAAATTGTTAGAAATTTTCTTTAGGCACTAAAGCTTAATAGCTATAACAATTTAACAAGGATATGGTTAGACTGGTGTACAGAGAGAAAAGGAGCAGGAAGCAGCAAACAGAGTGCAACACCAGAAAGGAGTTGGCAGGACTCTGCGGGGCCTGGCTAGCTTATTGCTCTTACCATTCCAGGTAAGAAGAATAGAGACTTGTTATCTCCAAAATATGCAAGTTGGCACAAATACGAGAAGCAGTTGCTCGGGCGAGCAGGACCGGTTGTCATTATGGCAACGATCTGTGAGCCAAGCAATCAAGGAAACTCAGCCCTTTGAAGCATAACTAGCAGCATGCTGGTACTGCATGCCTTCTCAAACATACCAGACTAGAATTTACTCTCACAGATGTGGATGGCACAGCTGAGTGGTTGTTTTTATTTGGCTTTTTCCTAGTCTGCATGGAGGCCAGTTGGATGAGGCAAGCATCGCTGGTGCCCTTATAGTGTCTGTGCAGACAAGTCTGTGTGGTTACAACAAATTGTCAGGCGTGTGGACAACCCCACAAAGCTTCACTTTCTCCCTTTGATGAAAAAATTTAAGCCTCTTTAGCCCAAACAAACTCCTAGGTATTTGTAGATAGAAAATACTTGTGCATCGGTCTGTCAGCCTGCACCGGAGGAAACTGCAGCTTCGACTGAGAGGAGGGGGTGGCAGGGGGACGTCCCAAACAAAAACATCAGTAAACCTCCAGCTGACAGTCTGGACATGGCCGGAGGAACACCTACCTGTGTGTCCGTTTCAGGACATATCCATGGCACTTCAAAGACCAATAGATGAAAACCTCCTAGGAAAATGTGCTAGCCACGAATACTACTACCTCTTTTGATATATACATACATGGTCTCAAGAATCCCTAAAACCATCATATTTCTTGATCTGAACCACAGTGGTGGATCTAAAGTCCATTTTAACAGCGTAAAGTCGCCTATCAGCCTATAAAAATAATTCATTTACGGTATTTTTGCTGCTGTCAAATATCAGAAAAGTGAAGTTTGACCCGAGAAGGTAAGAAATAAAGAAAGAAAACGTCAAACAGCTGCTACTCATAGACGTACACTGCGTGTTGTCTCGTTAGACTGCGGGACTCACTTGGTCATGGCGTTCAAGTTGAAGCCTGCGAGGGAACACTTAACGCCGGCTAACGTACTTATCACACAGCCGTAAACCATTAAACTCATTTTTGACCGCAGACAAAGCGCATCTTCTGCGTTTACACGAATTAAAGAGACAACACCGTGTTCTCCATCCAAATTAAGCGGCAGCAGTGGCCGGCTCTCTGCCCTTGAAGGAGCAGACAGACACAGATGTACGCTGTCTTTGACTGCCTGTTACGTACCGGTGCGTGCTGGCTGCGGCCCGCAGCGCGGAGCGGAGGCAGCGTCTGGTGCAGAACATGCTAACAGTAAATGGAGCTCTCCTCTCTCTAAGAAAGCGGCCAAATTTTTTTCACAGATGAGTCTCCTTCCAGCAGCTCTTCTGCCTTAAAAGCACATGGCGTCCCCTCTACTCCTGACCTACCCACAATGCTCTGCGTGAACTGTTAAAAAAAAAAAAAACCTCAATACAACAGCTACGGGAGCCCATAAGGGAACCCCGTGTGCGAAAGCGAAAGAAAGTCTGAAAAAAGAAAACCCTTCCCATTTCAATGCCATACAGTGTCACACGCATTAAATTGCTATGTACTGCTGTAATTGTTGCTGAACACATTATGTGTCAATAGCTGCTTGCTATGGTACTGTGCAAAAGTCTTCAGCCACACATAGTTTCTTTTTATTTTTGCTAAAATGGTAAATAGGTGCAGCGATTTATTGATATATGGGCAAACATACATGGAAATACAGCATACAAGGCAAGGGCTGAAAGTCTTACAATCCACAACTGAATGATCCACTTTATGTATGTTTATTTGTTTTGTTTTTTCTATCCTGGTATGCTTTTACTGTGTTTGTGTGTTTGGGATCACTGTCATGCATTGGTGCTCTTTGCCATGTTGTCTGTTATGCGTAAACACAAGACTGGTTCATCTCATGAGTTAGATGCCTTTTTGAACGTTTGAATGATTCATAGATCAGTCTTAAGGGGCTTCATAAACAAAAACACTCCTCTGAAAATGATCAAGTACAAGAAAAATGAGTGAAAAAGCAACCAATAAGATGTTCAGAAAGCCTGGAGAATGGTTGCTCAAGAACACTTAAAAAAGCCTGGCTCCTTGGAAGCAAAATATAAAGAAATGAGGGGTTGCTCAAGAATTAATTTTTGCCTGTCCCACTATTTTCTCTGCATGTGTCCTACCTGTAGAGTACCAGTGCTGGACAGTTGAGCACTGGGGAGGAGCACAAAGGGAATCCTCTTAGCCAGGTAATCTGTCCACCCATCTGCTGCTACCATCATCCACCAACATGCCATTCCCTCCACTGGCCTTTATCTGCTGGTGCAAATAAAGGTAAGAAGGATCCAGACCATGCTGCTGTCTCCTCAGGCTGAAAGGAACTGGGAGAGTCTTTATTCAGTGCTTGAAGGTTTATTGGAGGACCAGTCACACAGGCAGTTATTTGCCTTAGAGCTTGGTTCTGGAACCGGCCAGCATGTCATACGGTTTGCTCAGAAGATGCCCTTTGTCACTTGGCAGCCATCAGACATCAAAGAGGATTTCCTGGACAGGTTTGTCTTTTAGAAAACGCCTGTCATTTGTTGTGATGTGCCATGTTCATCTGTCAACATAGTTATACATGACAAGAATACACTTTCCAGTTAATTCGCTGATATATTTGAGCAAGCGATTTATTAAAGTCTATGGATTTGAGATAAAAATGAAATAAAAATCTAACATTAAGCTCATACACCTTGTTGGCAGTATCAAAGCGTACACTGCTGCAACCCATGCAAAGACTGTGCTGCCACCTGTCCACCTGGACGCCAGTGAGCCGTGGCAGAAATGGGCAGGACTGAAACATAACTCCTGCGATGTTATTATTGCCATTAACTTACTGCAATACAGCTCCTTCAAAACAGCCCAGGTAGGCCGGGTCACTCCGAAATCAACTGAAGATATCGAGCGCTAGATTCCTAGAGTACTGAGAGACATTTCTCATTTTAAAACTGATTTTTTTTTTTTTTAAATCTATGCTTTCCTCAGGGAGTATTCAGTGGAGCCGGTCAGATCCTCAAACAAAATGGCCTTTTGATAACATATGGGGTATGTCATCATAGTAGGCTCAGGTTTATTTGTAGTTAACTAACCAACTAAAGCAAATCAAAACCTTTCCCAGGTGTACGCTGTTAATGGCATCATCACACCAAGTTGTAATGAAAAGCTGGACGAGGAGCTACGAAAAATGTGAGTGGGCACTGTAAACCAGCTACTTGATACCAGGTCTTCTGTGATCCTGCTGGTAGATATAAATTATAAACCAGCATGTTGGCTTCTGTTCCACACAGGAATCCAGACTGGGGTCTTCCAGACATCGATGTGCTCAGACAGCTGGCCTACGGGAACGGGATGCGTATGGAGCGGATAGTAAGTCACATGTCTCGGCTCGAAGGCAATCCCACCACCAAGAACATGCCTTTTACATCTGTAACGTTTCCCTCTTTTAGATTGAGATGGAAGAATACTACAAATGCCTCATCTTCAGAAAACTTTAAAGAAGCCAAACTACACAAGGGACATTCGCATCGATCATCAATGCAATTCTATGGCCTTTATATTTGTAAAAGACTGTTTAAACCTCTTATTCATACAGAAATATGGCTGTGATAATGAATGTTGAATAAAAGCGGTAACAACCC
>JAVDPK010003100.1:425963-462523 GCA_034780415.1 Cichlasoma orientale | reverse complement strand
TTTATTTATTTTATTTTATTTTGTTTCCAATTGTTACCTGAGACTGTTGGGACAGTGGGCTGGTCAGGTATTCAGGTGGCAGTTCAGAAGAGCCTGAGGAAGGGGCTTTTCCTTCAGCTTTCCTAAGTGGAGGAGAGAGGGAGGGGTGGCTGGTAAGGAAGAGGGATCAGGGAAAACAAACAGGCTTGTAAATGAGAGAAGAGCATGCTGCTTCAAACAACAGTAGCACTCCAAAACAACACAACACATCAGAGGAAATGCTTTCAAATTCATGACATTTGGATTTTGAATCTGCATCTAAACAAACATACTGACAGACAACAGTTCCAAGCTTGCTACTCACTTTCATTGTTTTAGTTTATTGTTCTTATTTAATAAAGTTCTGTTCGATCAAAATATTTATATTTTTTTACGTCTGTGTGTTCTTTAATAATCAGCTGTTCTGTGTATAAATAACAGGAAAGTGTGAAAATGCAAGTCAGTATTTCTTGAAATCCCAGTTGTCTGATTTATTATCACTTCGATGTTACGATTATCCAGGGACCAAAACAGCAGCACTTGTTACTGTGATTGCCTTAAAACTGGGGAAAACCAACTGCTCAATAAGCTCCACCATGAGGAAAAGTTTAATTTCAGCTGCCCCCATCCACCGCTGTTTGTTTTACACGGCAGAAAATCTACAGTAAAGCTACAGATAATATACAGATAAACTGTTAACTTAGTCCGACTTAATGTTTAAATTAGGCAGCTTGCTGAAGGCTGCCAGCAGCAGGAAAAACTCTGAAACACTAACCTGTGGCTGTTAGGCTGGACAGTGAATTATTAACATTAACTAGCCTGCTGCTCTTTTTCAAATTCATTCCATATTTAGCGGTGAATCGAACCAAATTTTGTCGCAGAAACAAATTTTGGTGACCGTTACATTACGTATAGTCTACGTGCATTGAACGTGACACATGAAACAAACAATATATATGAAAATTAAAAACAGGTATTTATAATAAAGCTTTTTTTTTTTTTTTTTTAAATACAGATGTTAATAATTGCTTTATGTGTGACAATGTTCATGCAAAGTTTCATTAAGACTGGCCCGCCTGTTAAGGAGGAAATAGGGTACATACAGTAATGTTCATAGTGGTTATAGAAGCCACAGTTCAGTGAACCGAACTGAGCGGATCACACAGTTATTGGACTGAAATTTTAAAAAAAAAGGAAAAAAGATCTAAATAAATTCTAGTTTCTACTTTCTCTGCATTGTCCTGTGGATCATCAGCTGTGAGAACAGCAATTTAGGAACTGTTTGGAGCAAAGTGTGACTACACAGCATGTTTCACGCAGTGTTACCAGCAGTGTTTGAACACGAGTTGTCAGCATGCCTGTGCAAACATTCCTAGACCACATTACACAGTTGCAGGGATAATTTGCATATGTTTACACAGTTTATTTTTTAAAAATCATTATCTTAAAACATCGCCATATCTTTTTTACCTCGAACAAGCGTTCAAAGAACAAGTGTCGCCTGCTCCAAAGGCTTGTCAGAAAGTATATTCATGTATATGAAAGTAAATGATTAAGCGTCGAGTTAGCAGTTAATATTTACAAATCCATTTTTACAGTAAATAATCGTTTTTCAACAGGTACTGTGTAGAACTGTCTACATTTTAGACATGAAGTTAATTTCATTCAATATTGATAAAGATATCTGACACATCTATCCTCCAAGTTTGAAGTCAAGATGTTGCACGGTTACTGAGTTACTGAAAGTGTGACAGACGTGTCTGTGAAGTGTCTCCCTGACTCTCAGCGGGCGACAATAAAACTGGTCATGTGTTCAATACGTCTAATCTGCTGCAGCCTGGAGTGTTGTGCAGCACTGAAATAGCTGCTGGACACAAAAACAGTCGGACTATCCAGGACCACCATGTTTCAAAGATTTCACACTTTGCCATTTCCACCGTCACATCCGAGGACTCACTTGTTAAGCAGCTCGAAGCACGGCTCGCACACACGCACTTCCTTCTCGATGCCAAACTTGGGAATGGTGGAGTACTTAGACGAACACTTGCCACAGAAAATCTGGCCACAGGCTCGACAGTGGTGCTGGAAAAGCACGGAACACACAATGAGGTTGATTTCCACACATGCGCTGTGAGCATATACTACACACACACCCCCCCCATCATCAAATGAATGAAGGAAACCATAAAACCTCCAAGTGCCCTAGTTACAAGCAGGCCTGACCTACCTTTCTTGTCATAACACCAAATTGGACTCTGCACCGGTGGCACTCCTCAGCGTCAACCCAGTCAGGGGCCTGGACAAACACAGCAGACATCACATGTTACTCAACTACATCTCAAAGAATGGGGGCACATGCCACAAAAATCCTAAAACTCACTTAACCCTTTAATACCGAACCTGTCGTCAGTGACAGAACGTACTTCAAATGTCCCGCCGTTCCCGGACTTCTGGCAACAATTACCGTAATAACCCTATGTTGGGTGTGAAGCGCAATTTCTGAGCTTTCAGAAACAGTTTGAATTTTTCCACTAGGACAAACGGTCGCATAATTACGGTAATTCAAAGTACATTTGAGCTGCGGTCTCAGAGGTGATATGCTCGGTGTTAACCAGCTGCTCACGGCAAGTAAGGGCAGGTAACAGGTGAATTAGCGGCGATCGCCCGCTGTTAGAGGGTTAATAAAGCAGTACAACAAGAAACACAAAATGTCTCACTCTCTCCGCAGCAAACATGGCGTCACTCTCCTTAAACTCGGGGAAAACGTGACCTGCAGACAAAAGAAAAAGAAAAAAAACTGTACCACAGCTGTAGAAATGAAACAGTCACAAGAAGCAATAACTGCTATGTAAGGTACCTTTGAAAATGAAATGGACTCTGCAGCTTATAGTGAAACTATCTGACTCAGTTTTTAATCATTACAGATCATCTGAACTGTTATCACCCAGTATTAGAAAGCATTTATCTGGGTCAGTAAGCTTTCAGACATCCTTAGCTTTCATTTCAGGTAAGCGCACGCGGCTCGTCCACACTTACCTTCCATTTTCATGATCTGATAGGTGTCTTGAACCACCTTATATTTGGGTTCATTACGGAAGGCGTGAGCCCAGGCTTGGATCAGGTAGAGGATCTTGTTTCTGACGTTCGGTTCTGTCTGCTTCTGGGGGTGAAGCAATCACACCGAATTAAAAAAAAAAAGAAAAAAAAAGAAAACCCAAAAAGACAAAAAAAACAAAACAAAACAAAACCCAACTAAACAACAACAACAAGCTTTTCCTGTTTTTATCTTCTATTGTCACATGACATTCAAAAACACTGAATTGATCAACACTGTATTTGGTGACAAGAAGCGAGATGGGAAGTCCCTTGTTTTCATCTGAAAGAACGCTCCTGTCACAAGGCAATGACATCACCAGGAAGCTGATACCAGCATGAGCTGCACAGCCTGTGTCACATGATACAGTGAGGATCCAATCAAATATTGCTATCTCATGCTGTAATGCAGCTGAAAGAGTGAGCAGTCATGAGAGAGAGGGGGAAAGGTTATAAAGCTTCCAGCTGAAATATGTCTGTGTAAAAGCAGGAAAGCCTTCTATAAACCTGCCCACCCCTTGTTTCTATCATTTAAAAAAATGCAATTTAGTATCAGCTACTTGATTATGAGGCTGCTGTGTGGAAGCTCACTTTAACCTCACTGTAGTAGGTGTATATTTGGATTTTGGGACTCTCCACCACTCCAAGAATCTGTGGTGGATGTTTCTCATTACTGTTTGACTTTTCAAAGTCTAAACTCTTCATTGATTAAGCAAAAGCAGCTGCTTCAGCCCACCTCTGCCAGCAAATTAAGTTACAAAGTGAAAAGACGTCAAAGGCTGTGTCTGAACGACACTGATTAGAGAGCAGTGGAAACTGAACGGAGAAGGAGCATAAAGTTATATAATAAAACGAATGCCACCTTCAGGAGATCTTTCAGTTCCTCCATGGTTTGCTTGCTCGCCACCTCATCGTGCACCGTCTGGCCGCAGTTCTTCACCACCGACTCCAGGACCTGAAGAGTGAGGCCACATTATTTTCTATACCCCAAAAACACACAATACAACGAGTCTACTTTTTCCCACAATTAGGTGACAAAACTGCAACAACAGAACACACCAACGCACATCAAAATGAAACTCTGCAGGTTTACCAGTAACTATTACTTTGCATTATTGTCTGCATATTTTCTTACCTCAAATCCATAAAGAGCCACATGTGGATTTTTGTCATTCAGCTTCTTTTTAATGGCCCCGATAGCATATTTAGCTCTGCAACGACAAACACAATTATTGCTTAATCCAATCAGTTAATCACTTATATTTTTTTTCAAAATTGTAAACCCAGCAGTCAAAGCTGTTTTTATCTTCAGCTGCTGTAGCGGGCAGAATCACTCACTGTGTGTCTCCCTGTCGAATGAGATCACAGATCTGCAGGATGGATTCCCAGTCAGTCTCCAGAAGCAATTGACTGGTAGCTTTATCTGCAGATGAGTACAGAAAGCTTTAACATGCATGTCTGTCAAATGGCTTCCACACAATATCTGCAACAAAAAACTGCCCCAGCATTACAGATGAACAGCCTCTTCTTCCACACCCTATAGGCTGTACAGAAACACTACAAAATCTCTACTCCTGCTATTAATGAAGGAATCTGTGTTCATCTTAGTATGGTGCTTTCTATGAGAATTTAAATTATTACTGTGGCATCAGAGTAACAAGTTTGATCTGTTTAACCTTGTGGTACTGTAGAAATCATCATCTGTAGGAAAAATTATCTGTAATATTTTATTGATACCAATGGCTTTGTGAGTTCTGCTGTCAGGTTTTCCATGCAGAGACAGGGTAAAAAAAAATAAAAAATTGTTATGCACAGTGGAGCTGTCGGGAAAACAGGACAGCAATGATAACAGGAACTGATAAGCCTGGTGGTATATGATTTTTGATAGATTTAGTACATTGAACCTGTTTTTGATTTGCATTCCTAATCGCGAGTAGCACGTAATCCAACTTTCAGAATGACCAACGACCTGTTTGCAAATCATAAAATACAAAAACTGCCCAACTCTCCGGCACCAAATATCATCTTATTACTGGTTACATCTTATGCTGGGAGACATGCACTGTGGATTAAATGATCATCCACAGACAATGATGATGGTCAATGATTTGAAGTTGGCTTTTGCACTGAAATGCATTGCAGCTGCTTCTGAATTTCTAAAACTATTTATTTTGAGAAAAAAAAACATTAACTGTGTTTTAAATATACATGACATCTGCTGCAAACTGTAAAATTGATCATAGGTTTAGAGGCATGCATTATTCAGTTTCAGATCTGTCTGGCAGCACGAGTTTTATCTTTGAAGGGTATACTTTGAAAGTCCTCTAAAACTTATTCATCACCAACAATGAGTCTGATGACAGACAGGAGGTAAAGCGACTGCAGAGCTGGTGCAGGGATAACGATCTCTGCATCAACATCAAGAAAACAAAGGGGAAAAAAGTGCACAATTTCACCTTATGTGAGTACATGTGTTGGAATGGCAATAAAAGTCTTGAAATCCTTGAAGAAGAAAAAAAGCGAGAGATGGGCCTGCACTGATGAAAGGAGCTCGGCAGTATTTGATTTAATGGATTTCAGATTTGAAACCAGCTCTTGATTTCCATCACTGATAAGTATGCAATCCAAGTTTTATAACCCATTTGATTGTTTTAACAGACACAGTCAAACAGCCTGTTTGCAAATCCTAAAACAAACAATATTTAGGCCTCAATTATGGTATTTGATTTGGCAAAGGAGGCAAAATACTCTCCAGCTGAACTATAAATACACTTTCTGAACTGTCTGGGAATTGATTTATAGTATAGTTTATAATATACTTATAGTATATTTGGTAATGTGGATAAAGGCGCAGCTGTGGGCTGAGAACCTAAAACTTAATTTGGTGGATGTACCAAGTTTTGATCCAGGGGCCCTCTAACAAGTTAACCTGGCTATTCTTGTTAACCTAGGTAACTTGTTGTTGCACAACTGGAAATTCGCTTGGACTGGTTTTAATCCAAGCTAACTGTTCAAAACTGCACCCGCTGCATGCTACGACACAGACGCTCCCCCACTAAGATTAGTCATGGAGTAAAAGCCACTATTAGCTATACAACTATTAGCCATTTGACGTTAGCGTACATCTATACATGGATCACAGATTACCCAAGTCGCTAATTATAAACAGGTGTCATCCAGCTAATCAACCTGTTGTGGTCTTTAGAAAATAAATAAAAAAATCAGGACAACGCTCACCGCTCTTAAGTCTCTCACGAATACAGCGTTATGTTTGGCTGCCCAGTTTCCCTGAATATGGAGTAGTTAAGGTGTGAAGTAACTGCTAACCATATACTACCGCATAGGAACACATCTGAGTGCCACTAACAGCTTGGGTTAGCTTAACTAAAAGCAGGCTGATAACGCAAGAACTTGACCAGACTTCGAGCTAAAATTGGTTGCTTTAGTTAACTTCTTAGCATTTCATGGCCTTCGAACAATAGCAGCGAATTTGTTAGCAGGCTGAAAAAAATGGGCTAGCTGGCCTGAGAGCCACAGCCCGATCGTCTGTCAAAACAATACGCTGGAAAACATCGCACTCTGGCTTATAGTTGATTCTTTTACTCTTAACTTGATGTATGCGCCGTTAACTCACCAAGAAGCCTCTCAAATGTGCCTCCGCCTTTCCCCATGTTTAACTCGGAGTCTCAGAGTGGCTGTCGATGTTTCTTGTTGGATCAGCGGATCCCGATACTTTCACCGCGGAGGTTAGCTGTTAGCTTGTCCTGTTAGCCACGGAGCACAGCTGTACGCTCAGGTACAGCCCCCTCCGACTTCCCACTTCCGCCGCAGAAACAGCGACACTCGTGAAATGTCTCCCTCTAGCGCCATCTATATGCAATGACGGGTCCGCTTGAAAGTAATCAAACACCCATGACAAGCTTGTGTTTCATGTTTTGATCTTTCTGCAATGATGCACTCCAGGACACTTTGACATGCAACAAATCACCTAACAATGTGATCAAAACACTCACAATAATTTGATTATATGCAACACTGACAACAATGATTCTTTCTTGATCTTCCAGCTGCTCCACTTAGGGGGTCACCACAGCTGATCATCTGCCTTCTTCTCACCCTATCTCTAGCATCAGTAATGTTGTCCATCCTGCTTATTTCCCACTGAAAATCTTAGCATGTTCAACTCTGCCTCCTTCACCTCTGCCTCCTATCTTTTTGTTAGTGCCACCACCCCCAAGCCACAAATCACTCATCTCCACCGGCTCCAACCTGCCTGCATTCTCTTATTCAGTTTTCTTGAATGACTTAACTGGGTGCACAAGTTCGAATTTATCTTTATTTTTCCACACAGGGTCAAAAGTATACATATATTAAATATCTATACATACACTCATTTAAATCTTTGATGAAGATTATACAATGTATTTTTAATTAGCAAGGCCTATTAACTATTCGTTAATGATCATGATACGACTGTCAGTTTCTCTTTGCCAGCATAAAAAGGATTTGTTTGACAGCACTCGTTGGATTGAGCAATACTCAGAACAATGGGGACGTCCAAGGAACTCAGGGAAGCTCTGAGAAGGAGAACTGTAGATTTGCAGAAGTCAGGAAGGTCTCCACGCCATGACAGTCATGCTCACGATGAGTGCCTGTAAACGTCTGACTACAACCGCAGATCTCAGGTGAACTGGACACAGAATGGTGTTGTCCAAAGAAGCCTGCTGAAGCCTCTGAAATGCATCAGTGACTTGTGCAGTTATTCTCTCCTTGTGAATGACACTCATTAGCTCATTAGTTCACTTTCATGTAGTGAGACTCTGTGATTCTTTCTCGTGTCATTGTTAAGAATTGTGTTGACACCATACCTCTAAGCCATTTTGAAGCACTCCATTCATTATTTACAATGTAACAAGTGCACTTGTCTCACTCTGTTTTCCCCCTTTACAGCTGCACAGTAAAACACCACAGACTTACAGTATTCACATCATTATTCTACCAGCATTGGTATAGCCCTACTTAGGTCATGTATGAGTCACTACCTGGCACTTGGAACACTGCTGACTATTGTTATTGTGGTGCTGTAATGCTCTATAGAGTGGCATTGTGTTGCTCTGTCTTCTGCTGTCACAGAAAGAAAGGACAAAAACTGATAATGGGGGTAATGCACGCCTGCACGACTACACTTCAATTTACAGTGTGTAATAAATGCCAGTTACAACTACAGTGCATTTAACCAGGTTTAAGATATTTCACTCAAAAAAGAAAATTACATGAATAAAGATGAAAATGACGAATAAAGAAGGTGAACATGCAGAGCTGCTTGAGATCTTACAATTATCTGCTGGAATATCCTCAATAATTATTGTCTTTTCCCCCCCAAATATTCTCCATAGTGATTCAATGAAAGAGTAAAAACTGTGTGTTTTTACTGGAAGAAATAGGGGGATCTTCATGTAGTGAAAATAAGATCATGTATCTTTCTTTGTCCCTGGTACAGAGTAGCTGTGATAGGGAAAACGAGATGGAAGATAGGACAACGGACACACGCACGCACAGAAAAATATGGCGCCACAAGCAAATGTACACACATCTCCATTGTTCTATTGTTCTTCTCCATTCAGCAGAACCCCTCGGAGTGTTTACATAAACGAGTCAAAGTTTTGTTTTCTTGTAAAACCACTTTACTCGCTGTTCATTAAAGACACACAACTGACGGGTTGTTTTTTTTTTAAAGAGCTTTTATATTTGTAATCATAAAAATGTGAACACACACCATTTTCCCTCAGCAGAGGATACAACTTTTATTGTATTTTACTGGCAGACAGAGAGAAGTGTTATGGAAGGATATCAGGTATGAAATAATAAAATGAGTTCAGTTTTCAGCCTCCTGTGGGGGTTTTTTTCAAAGAAAATAAAAGCAAAGTGGAGTAACACTTAATAAAAAATAATTACATGGATCAATGTCAAGAGGAGGAAAAACAGGTTTGTCGTCATTTAGGGTGGATTTGTGGAAGGCCTTCAGACATTTTAGACATAACCTTTGACTTGTGTGGCAGGTGCCCTGCGAGGACTGCTCTCCCCACTGCTGAAAGTGGGAGAGCCCGGGATGCCGGGAGGACTTGACCCCGCATAGAGCAGAGACCCCCCAATGAGGAGCAAGGCTGACGCCCCCCAGCCGATGTAAAGGGCAGGGCCGAGCTCACGCTTGTGTGGAGCTGCCACATGTGGATCATAGAAATCCCTGATGATGGAGTGGGCCGTCCAGCAGACGGGCACAAGGTAAAGGAACCCTGCGATGGCAAAAAGGGAGCCAGAAATGCGAGCAATGCGGGCTTTAAGGCTGTTAATGCCGACGCATTTAGTGCACTTGACTCCTAGGACCCCCAGAGTCAGAGCCAGGCCACAGAGCAGGATGGAGAACACAGTGAGGCCGCGGGCAGCCTGCATGTCACTGGGCAGAGCCAGCAAGCTATCGTACACCTTACACTGGATCTCACCTGTGCTCTGCACTATGCAATTCATCCAAAGGCCTTCCCAAATGATCTGAGCCGTCACTATGTTGTTACCGATGAAAGCGGTCACCCGCCACAGGGGGATGGCGCAAACTATTAACCCACCTACCCAGCCCACAATGGACAGGATCAAACCCAGCAACTGCATGCCCGTGGTAGCCATGGCGAAAGGTGTTACTTGAGTCAGATGGATTGGTCTCTGTTATATCAGTCTCTGCACAGGGCCAACTTCTAGTCCTGCAAAGAAATGGGACGGTCTACGGTGCTAGAAATGTCGTGGTCCACCAGATCCTGTCTGTGGGCGATGAGGTTGATGAGGTCAGCTTGGGTTTGATGAGGACAGATATCCTGAAATTAAGAAAACACAAAACAGTCGCGCCAGTCGAATTATTCTCTTGGTCATCAAACAAGCAGTGCAGAAAAGCCCACAGAGACTAACTATGAGTGGATGCAACGTCACAAAGCTGTTGTTATTTACAACAGCGAACACTAGCATAACATTAGCAAAGCACGAGAAGACTAATAGAGCATATATTTATCATAAATATTTGGAAACAGGCTGAGAGGCCTGTCGGATTCCAGTGAGAACCACAGAGAATAGCGTTCTTTGACACGGCCGTGGGTGTCGAGCTACGCCTTGTAGGGTGAGTGGATTATCTCAGAGAAACATGAGGAGACTCTGAACACAAGCAGCTTTCATGAGAGCTTGAAGAGTGGGCCAGGAGAACCTGTGCCATCTCTTTATTAAAGCTACAATTTTACCAATTCTGTTCATACAATCCGCCCAGAACAAAATCGATACATGCACAGCAGAACACAGAGGACCAATGGGATGCATTTTACTATTTAGAACAGTTTTGACTCTAGTAAGTATTCATTTGACAGATTATTGTGATATTTGGTGAACACAACAGCAGATAGTCCTCATAAAGACCACAGAAGGCCCGTGAATGTTCCCAGATCTCATTTTTGAAATTTCAGTCTCATTCCAAGGATGTTTTGCTAACATTACAGTGGGAGAAAAGCAGCTTATGGCATCTCAAAGATGCCAAGACATTACTGACATTTGGAAAATGTTAAAATATCCAATTGTTGTTAATAAAATAAATATTATTAGGGACATTTACCTGAAACAGAGTTTGCTGGAGTTTCACTGCTCCCCCCGGAGATGATCCACCAGTTTACTGTTTGTCTGGAGCTCCTCAGGTTTTGTAAGATCAGCTGTGAACGCCCGGAGTTGTGAATGAAAGCCCTGAGAATTCAGTTCAGTCAACAGGAAGGCCAGAGAGCAAGGGAGGCTCTCTCTGTCCGTCTGTCTCTCTCTTTTCTCTGAAGGTTGGTGGACTGCAGCAAAGAGGGGTGATCAGCTCCAACACCCAGGACTGCACTGGAGATGGGGCTGCCCTGCGAGATGCCAGCGTGAGTCTGTGTGGCGGTGGGCTGAAGCATGCGCTTCTGTGCACGACCGTTTCAGTGTGTGAATGCGTGAATGTGTTTGAGTGTGTCTCCCAGTGCCTGGTGTATGGGCACAATGCCCTGCTGTTTTGCTGTACCCCACCCCACCCCACCCCCCTTTCTCCCTGCTTCTCGTCAACCTCTGTCCCAACCCTGCAGCCCCGCACATCCATCCAACTCAGCAATCCTCTTTTTCTCCTCCTTTTCTACTTTCACTCACTTGTTCGTTTATGAGAGCCTGCTATTATTTTCCACCACGCTTTTTCTTTTTCAGTCTGTTTATGGGTTTCATTGAAGTTTTCAAGTGTACTGACGTAGTCCTTTTGCACCATCTTGTTCAGTAGCCTACTCTGACAGGGAAAGTGCAGCTCACTGTAAAATAGATTGTTAAATACATCAACACATTAACCATACAGGATAAACGCTATCAGCGAAGAACTCTTTTGGAACTGGAAATTTGTACGAGGTTCAGATGCTGCAAAAACTTGAGCAGACGATCAGAGGAGCTGCATTTCTGCCACCATGCATGCGACCAGGGTTGAAGAATGGATGAAGCTGATCTGTGAACTTATCTGCGAAGGTCTGAATGTGGACTCCAGAGTCTGCGCAGTAGAAGGACACGCGGCCTTCTGCGTAATCCAGAAACACTCCCAACTTCCTGGGTCGGTGCTCCAGAGCCAGCGGGGTGACAGGAGAAGTGTTGGCAACGTACTGGCCTCCAGCCTTAAGGCTTAAAGTCCAGAAACCGTTTGCGGGGCACACTGTGAATTTGCCCTTCCTGTTTATAGACTGTCTGGCAACACCTAGGGTCCACTCAATCTTTTCTCCAACTTCCACTTCCCAGTAGCACCTCCCACTGCTGAAGCTCTCTTTGCCCAGCACGTTTGAAACTCGGTCGAACCTCTTCGGGTTATCCGGTACTTCCTGAAGCTTATCTGTGTGCCTCACCTGTTGTCTGTCATCCGAGACCCAAAGGAAAGGGTGAGCTGTTTTAGCACTTAGGTTGACATCAACTAAAAAAATAAAAATAAAAATGTTTTAAAAAAGAAAGAGAAACAGAGAAAAAGTCAGGAATGAATCAAACAGGACATCTGGCACAGAGATTTTATTTCATTTTTTAATACTGCAAAACTCCAAAACTAAGAAAAAACTGTAGTATCTGCTCTAATATTACAGATACTAACAGCACTGAATGTAATCACACTATTGCATCTGCCTTACCTGAGTATTTCTCGATTCTCTTGAGCTCTAAAAAGGAACAACCCAAAAAATAAACATTAATGTCACTGAATTTATCTCAGAAGATTTGATGCATGTAAGATTCAAGCAGCATTACTCACCAGCTTTGGAGAGCCTGGCCACTTCTACCTTTATTTCTTCCAGTACGCCTGACAGCGCTCTTCGGGTGACCCCGATACACGGATCAGTTTCTATCGTAACCTTGGACCAGTCCTTCATCTCACAGGGGTAAAGAGGGTACACAGTGTTGGAATGACTTTACACTGATGCTTCAACACCACCATCATCATCATCATGCTTTCTGCAGTAGAAGATGCTTACCATGGCGGGTCGCTTCACATCGTCGCTCTGATCGCCAGAGATCTGAGGGTCGGGTTCTTTGGTCTCCTTCCTCAGCTCCTCGATCTCCTGTTCAATCTCTTTCACCAGTTTCTCTACCCGGCTCTCCTCCTCCCTCTGCCTCTCCTCTATTGCAGTAACAACTGCTTTGTGGCTCTTCTCCATCGCATTGACAAGGGCAGAGAAGATCTTCTGGCTCTCTCGCACCTCTCTGAGGTAAGAGTTCTGATTGGACATCAACATCATTTAATGATATACAGTTCTAAGAAAAATAAAAAGATTTCAATTATGTTATGTGTGTTTATGTTTTATACAGGTTTCAACTCACCTTTTGAAGCCCGAGAGAGTATTTCAGCCTTTCTATCTTCTGCAGCCTTTCCTGAATCATTTGAGTAGCATCTATACCCTGTAAATGTGAAACACTGTGCATCAGCACACACACAAATACACTAGATTTATTAGATTAGATCTCCTGTGATTAGATGACTGACAAAAGACAAAAAAACAAAAAAAATGGCACCGTTTCCTCATCAGGCGGTTTCTGCGGTCGAGACTTCCTGTAGTTTTCACATATTTCTGCCAGAATGCGGTTGACGCTGAGGTCGGGCTTGCTGGGGAACACTCTCCTGCAGTGGGGGCAGTATTTGGATTGATGTCGTGTCCAGTATTTGCACAGGCAGGACAAGCAGAAGCTGTGTCCACATGGTATGGTTACTGGGCTGATGAAGATGTCCCTACACAGAAAGCACAAGAGGTGCTTCTCAGGGAGCAGGCTGATAGTGGAGGCCATAATCTGGAAAGAAATTATATCCACAAAAGAAAAGAGTAAGAAACAAAGCGTTTTTTTGTTTTTTTTCCTCTCCTGTTTACACCAAAGTCCTTTGTGGTTACGTTTGTGCTTGAGGGAGTGCTGCGTTTGAGTAGTAAAGCACAGAGAGCAAACCAAAACTGATACCTAATGCGAGAAGTGCCAACAGAAGTCATTTGATAAGCAAATGTAAAGAGGCTATCTTATTAACAACAAAAGCAGATTTCTATTTTTAACACGTAATTATGTTCTACCTGAAAATGTTTCACAAATCCTGCATTCAGGATCCGATTTCAGGACTACAACAGTACACGTCTAGTATCACGAGTACTAGTCATTGTTACTCATATTACTAGATGGCTATCTGTCATGCCCTCACCGCCCACATTGTTGGGTACACCTGTTCGAGTGCTCTTATCTGTCTAATCAGCCAATCACATGGCGGCAACTCCTGCATTTAGGCATGTAGACACGGTCAAGATGACCTGCCGAAGTTGAAGCCGAGCATTAGAATGGGGAAGAAATTGAGAAATTTAAGAGAAATTGAAAGCGGCGATGCTTCTGGGATTTTCCCACACAACCATCTCGAGGGTTCACAGAAAATGGTTTGAAGAAGAGAAACTATCCAGCGAGCAACAGTTTCTGGTTGAAAATGCCTTGTTGATGCCAGAGGTCGGAGGAGAATTGCCAGACTGCTTCAAAGCTGATGAGAAGACAACAGTAACTCAAATAAGCACTCGGTACAGCCAAGCTAAGCAGAAGAGCATAACTGAAAACACTGAAGCAGATGGGCTACAGCAGCAGAAGACCACAGCGGCTGCTACGCCTGTAAAGTAAGAACGGGGAACTGTGGCTACAGTTTGCACAGACTCACCAATATTAGACAAAAACAAAAGATGCTGCGTTGTTCAGATGGTAGGGTCAGAATCTGGCATTAACATGAAAGCATGGATAGACCCTGCCTTGTATCAATAGTTCAGGCTGGTGGTACTGGGAAATACTTAGTAGTAGTATCGGAGTATTTCCCATCCCTGAAGGACCACAGTGTACCCGTCTTCTGATGGCTTTGCCCAGTACGATAATACACAATGTCACAAAGCTCAGATTATCTCATATTGTTTTTTGGAGTTTTTTTTTTCCCACTGCACTCAAATGACCCACACAGTTGTAGAATTAAGGCAGTTCTCGAGACAAAAGGGGCTCCAAAGTATCCAATGAGTGTATAGATGTCATGGAAAAGTCAGGACAGCTGAAAAAAACTGTAGTTGAAACTGAAATTACTCCAAGTACAAGCCACAAACCTTTACATACAGACACTTAACTCAAAAATCTGTGCTGTATTTTATAAACAAATATTAAACAATATCGAATATTCAGCAGCTCGCGTTGCGCTGACAACTTAAAGACGTGAAAGAATGAGCATTTACTCATAATGGAAATATGTTTACGCCAGCTACACAGGAATTCAGGACGTCATGTTCTTATGACATCATGTCCTCACGCAGAATGGATCATTTTCACGCTACACGGACCAAAGAGGCAAAAAGAACCGAACACGCGTTTACATTTTCATGCGCTGACACTGAACTTTACCCCCTGTAACAATTTTCTATCTCTGTGTGTTCTTATCATCACTGCCACAGCCTGCTTGAGTTCATTGTTCATTGTGAGACTAACACACAGAAGCAGCTAAATATGCAGTCAAACAAGTAGCAGCCAAATAGTTTTCTTATGTCACGAGAAAGCTGCGACTCACAGCGAAGGCGAAACCAATAAATTCTCAAGGTCTTCTTCTTTTTTTCTTTTTACCTGTAATGTGTAATCTCAGTTCAGACTCCCTCACACTCACTCACATAGCAAACAGGTTTAGGTTATGCAACATGCTCATAAAGGGTTCAGAGGACTTTCAGGAAATCAGCACACAGGTAGCTTTTTGAAAACAGACACTCACGCTGAAAACTCTTAAGGCAAGTGTGATCTCATCTTACCCAGCAGATCTTTTCCAAGCGGGACCGACCGGCGTCTGCGCTGCTTCTACTTGTGATTTTAGTTAATAATACACGGAAACTTCACCGGTTCACACTGAGCAGGTATGTGCGCTGTGTAGGAAAGGGGCAGTGCTTTAGACAATGGCATGTTCAGGTAAGACTCCACCCTACATGTTCTTTGAGCTGCACTTTAACTAACTCACGGCAAGACGCCAGGAAGTGGTGAATTTGAATAAAATGTAAAATGTAAACTGTACGCACAAAACTACTGCACCCATTAGTGTGCTAAAACCACAGCTTTATTTATTTATAATAGACTGGTTTACAGTTTGAATGGGCTGTGACATTTTTGTGTCATTGGGTCTTTCAGGTTCTGTGCCAAAACACTGACATACTACACTTAATTAAAATATGTTTGAAATGGAAAATCACACAAAACAAAGGAAATACTTGGGTATTACTTTGGTGTAATACTTGTGTTTCAGTTTAAAGAGAGCTTAACATGGTTATCAATTTTGTTATCAAGTAAGCCAGAAAGCTACCTAAGCAGAATCTGGATACAAAGAGCAAGTGATAAAGTTTTTATTTCCATCAGGCCATCAGTCCCGCTGTCATATACGAGGAGCCGCAAAGAAGCGGTTGATAAAGATTGAGTTGAAGTTGAGTCTGGCAGTCGGGGCCATTCTGTTGTTTATGTGCTTTATTGCCACCTGTGCTGTTCCCCCCGCTGATCCACCCACTGCACCACCTATGATACCGTAAAGAACCATCCCTCCGGGGCCCTCTATAGACCCAGCCAGAGCACCCATCACAGCCCCCACAACAAAACCCGTCCCCAGGCCTCTTGCTATGGACTTTCTGAGCCAGCTGTTGTTGATCTCTGCTTGAGCTCTGATCTCCGCGCCAATAGTGGCCGTGTAGGCGTCCTTCTGGAAATACAGCTCCTCTTCCATGTATTGCTTCTCCATCTCAGTCCATGCCTTCTCTATCTCTGCTGCCCGCTGCTTCCTGAGCTTATTCTCCTCCTTCTTTACGCACTCCTCGGCCTTCTGGAAAGTTTTGCTGGAGAAGTAGCCCCCACCTAATGAGGCAACCATTAACTCTATTTTCTTCAGCAGCTCTCTGTCCTGGCTTCGGTCTCTCCAGTTCTTGTTGAAAAGGTGAAAGCGTCCGCCGTACTTCTCGATCAGCTCTCTCAGATGCCAGTCTCTCTTCTTCACCCTGTCTTCCAAGGCAGCTCTATCCTGATTTCCTTCATGTGCCAGGAGGACCATGGCGTGTCTCAGACAGTGTCTTCCAAAGCGTCCCCTCATCAGTCTGGAGGTTCTCACGTCATTGGGGGAGATTTTCTCCAGGTCAAAGGCAACAAGAAAGGCATGGGGACCAGGTATACATAAGCACTTAGACCTTCTCAGCTCCATCTTCCTCTTGGCTTTAGATATATCCTTATCGTAGATGTTTGGTCCATTGATCACTGCCACTCGTCTACCAGCCAGCTCACCATTGTTCTTTGTGCTGCCAGAAAGGCTGCTGACATCCTTAGAAAACACCTCGCTCCCAAGTATGGCATTGGTTAGCAGGAACTGAGAAGGTCCACTGCTACCGACCACCATAAGCCTCAATTCTATGGCACCACCTATTAAAAAAAAGAAGAAAAAATCAGGTGGAATCCATTTGAGAATGATGTAACATCTCTAGAAGGCAAAAAAAATATATATATATATAAAAATACTGCATTTGTTAACACTTATCCATTCTATTGATTATAGAGTGTAGTTTGTGTGTTGTGTTTCTATGCAATAATCAAATTGATGTAATAAGCTGTGCAGATGATCCAGAATGCTGAAAATTATTTATGACTGAATGTGAAAATTTGGGCTGGGCAAGGTATGCTCTCTGCTGAGTGCCTTTCTAGTATTAGGGCTGTGTGCATGCGATTCACCCTGCTTTCAAGATTTATTTATTTATTTATAGGTCCAGTGAAGATATAAACAACAGCAGGTGGGTTAATTTTGTTTACAGTTTTTACTGTTTTACTAAAGTGAAACAGAAGGTTCACTTTCCTTCCCCACCCCCACAGTCCCTGCCTGACATGCAACGTGAGAATTTTCACCTCTGTGTCTTTGTGACGTGAGTAAAGAGAAACCACACAAAATCCTTCCTCTCCCGTGCATGCACGGCTGTTCTGCCCCCATAGATATGTAAAACTCAAAAGCTTACCTTTCTTCCTTGTATCCATTTTGCAGCTTTACAGCACAGATTCAATTTTTTTATATGGAAATTTCTAAAACTTCTTCTTAAACCAACTTAACACGTTTGTATTCGGTGGAAACATGTTCCTGTCCCTTCCTCATCTCTCCCTCTGTCTGCCTCACCGTCCCTGCTGATTAGGTAATTGAACACCAGATTTTACATTAAGTGGAAAATGCCCTCAGGGTCGGTGGCTGCCAGTGAGCATGCTCACATTTATTGACATCTATGTGCAAACAAATCTTTAGATTTATTGCTAAATACATAACTGTATATTGACACATTTTTGGAAATAATATTATCTCAAATGAGAGCAGTTATACATGTATGTTTTCTTTGTTTTGATCTGTAACTAGCGGTGATCTGACTCATTTGAAGATGAGAAGCACCAAACTCAGATCTGTGATGGCGCTTAACTCAAAATGATAAAGACATTTATTGATTATAACCCTGGTTTTTGTTTTTAATTCTCAGTTAAAATAAACAGATTTTAAAGTGGTCATTCTAGGTTACGTTACTGTCTGTGCACCAGGGTTCAGGGAAATCAATAGCTCATTAGTCAGTTCCATCCTGTGCCGGTGGGACACACATTTATTTTCCAACTATGGGCTCATGTCTTTATTTAATGTATCATCTGTGCCCACAGCAATTCAGCCTAATGTAAATTCCATCACACGTGCTCTACATCAGGATTCACATGTCAACATGTGTACTCTGGTCATGGATTACCACCATTTTTTCATAGTTTCATCTGTTACCTGTACGTGCTTCTTTCTGATATAAATATCCAACATTCATTTGTTAAAAGTAAACTAACAACGTGCTGCATTTTAAATTGTACCGGCTACAACTGTACAAAATGTAGCCTCAGTTTCCTGTTCTTAGTTAACAGCAGTGGCACCTGGTGTGACCTTCTGCTGCTGTCGCCCATCTCCTTCAAGGTTCAGAGATGCTCTTCTCTGTACTTCAGTTGTAACAAGTGGTTATTTGAGTTACTGTTGCATTTCTATGGACTCGAAGCAGTCTAGCCATTCTGCTCTGATCTCTAGCATCAGTGAGTTCTTTTGTCCCAGAGAACTGACGCTCTCTGGATAGTTTCTCCTTTTCAGACCATTTTCTGGAACCCTAGAGATGTTTGTGTGGGAAAATCCCAGTAAATCAGCTAGCCTGAAACAACAGTCACTTAAATCACCTTTCTTTTCTATTCTGCTGCTCGGATTGAACTTCAGCAGGTCATCTTGACCGTGGCTACGTGTGTAAATCCACAGAGTTGCAGCCATCTGATTGGCTGATTAGATAGTTGTGTTAATGAACAGTTAACCTAATAAAATAGTCAATGAGTGTATTAATAATGTTGATGGGCTAATTTATGGCTTATCAGTTTATATCTATGTGTACTTTATGGGACCATTCAAGGGGGACTTTGGTACTGTCAGCTTCCCGCAGAGACAGGCACCTGCTGATTGTTGAAGAGAAATGAAGAAAATCTAAAAACAGTGAAATAGTAAAAGTGTCAGGGGCAGGCAGGAAAGACCCAAAAACAAAACTCTGAGACAGACACAATAACTAAAAGCAAGCCTTTAATTACAGCTGGTATAAAATCCACAGAATGCAAAAGTCCACAGACCAAAAAAAAAAGGAAAAAAAAAAGAAAATACACACTCCAAAACAGCAAAGAACACACTGGGAGGAAAACAGACACGCACCGAGGACCATGACACATAGGAGTTTTAATACATGGTGCACATGAGGAACAGAGGTGATAAAGACTGCCTTGAACTTGGTAATAGGGTGGCACAGTGGTACAGGGGTTAATACTGTCACCTTACAGATAGAAGTTTCCTGGTTTAAATCCTAGCTGGAGCCCACAAGATAATCTAAACATAAACAAATTCGATTATTTATTCTGAGGTAACTGAGATTAAAACAGAGCTCAAAAGAGGGGCTGGGTGTCAAACATTATAAAGGGACCTGAGCTGCCATTTCAGTGAATGTGGGAAACACATGTGCAAGTCCCACAAACACAAGCTTCCCTACACCTGCTTTGAATGCACTGACTAGCTTGCAATATGAAAGTTTTGTGTTCTAAGTTTTAATTAATGTTATATTAATATTGATAATTACACTATTTATAAAGATTTTTATGATATAGCAGTGAGGACAGTGTTTAATGGTTGTAAAGATCATACATGGTTATATAATAAATGTCAGAAGTTCCAGAAAGTTCTTTCCATTTTCACTTTCAATAGAATATATTTAAAATATCATATTGTAATGTTTTCATGTCTTAGGCAAAACAGGACACGCTATTGTGTGAAAATAGATCTTTTTCACCAAAAATGAGGGTTGTAAATCCTAAAAAGAGAAAAAAAAAACCCTCTGCTCTCTGAAACATAGATCTGTAGTTCAAAATTCAGAGTAAGCACTTAATATTGGGGAATTATTCTGTGAAAGCATGAAATATGAACAGTGTGTAAGAGTTAAAAACCTGTTTAATATTGAAATCCCTCCTGAGCTTCGGGTGCTTCTTGCTGTAATAAAACAGCGCCCCGATGTGGACAAACTGGGAAACAGAGAAAGAGGAAATCGCTCCATTTATTTCCGGTTGGAGCGGCTCGACGGAACTTTGTAACAGTGTAAACATGAAGTGACTTTACGCTAATTTGTAGCTACTTTGTTGCCATAGAAATGTACACCGTTTCTGTATCGGTGATGAAGGCGGATTCTGGGGTAACGTCCCGTTCAGCTCAGACAGTTTAATGCGCCGCCGGAGAGAAAAAGGTTGTCTCTAAAATGATGAGACGCACATTTAATGCGGCCAGTCGTGTCCTGTCTCCACGACTGCGCTGCCTCTCTCACGGAGAAGCAACTGAAGATGTGTCTGAATGGGCAGCGGCTCCACAAATCGCGCAGCAGGCGTCTCTCTATGTGCATGTGAGCTGGATTTGTTCTGATCACACATATACTGCCTGTAACTGCATATTGACTCACCTGATTTAACCGTAAGTGGGCTGTGTCATGACTATAAAGTTCTTCCTCCCCCAGTGGCCTTACTGTCTCAGGAGATGTTCCTACTGCAATTTCAATAAGTACATTTCCAAAGAGAACAATGACCACATCATGACTCAGTGCCTTCAGAGGGAGACTGAGACATTGCTGCGGCTCAGTCAAGTATCGTGGTATGTGCATGTATTAAACCTTACAGTTAGTTTCTACAACCTGCAGCTGAGATCAAACTTTGATTTTCATTTGTAGCATCACCTCAGTGTTTTTCGGTGGTGGGACTCCAAGCTTGGCCCACCCCTCCACCTTTGCTGCGATCCTCGAGACTGTTTCCAGGCAGGCCAGTCTCTCGGATGAGGCTGAAGTCACACTCGAGGTCAACCCCACTCCTGTGGGAAAGTCCAAGTTAGAGGACTACTGCCGTGCCGGTGTGAACCGATTCTCCATTGGGGTCCAGGTGAGTGTAATCAATAAGAAATTCATCACAGAAAATATAGCCTCAAATCAGACTTTCAGTCTTTTTAAGTATTCTTAATGAAGCCTTCTGAAAGTTTACTTTTGCAAGCTGCAGGCCTTTGAACTACATACTGATTGGTTGCAAATTTGCACCCCAAGTATTGTCATATTTCCAAAATGTAACTCTGAACATTTTATTAATCATCTGATTTTGAGGGGACAGGTTGGAATTTCTTTCATATCATGGAATGAGCGTCATCAAACTTTCAATCCTTCAGTCACTGCAGGATGAGGACTTGAAAATTCTGGGAAGAGACCACACGTCTCATGAGGCTTTGCAGACCATTGAAGAGGCCAGGAGGCTGTGCCCTGGTAGGGTGTCGGTGGATGTCATATTCGGACGTCCCGAACAAACCGTTGAATCCTGGGAAAAAGAGTTGTCTGAGCTGCTGAGGGTGTGTGATGACCACGTGTCTTTGTACCAGCTGACCTTGGAGCGAGGCACTCAGCTGTTTAAACAGGTCCAAAGCGGTGCAGTGACGGTGCCCGCTGAGGATGTGACGGCAGAGATGTACCAGTGTGCCAGGAAGACGCTGCACCAGCATGGCTTTCAGCAGTATGAGGTGTCGAATTTTGCAAGACATGTAAGTCCTCAGCGTAAAAAAATAAATTACCGATCATCTGATTCAACGGGAACATTCTCGTACTTTTATATTCCATTAACGTTATAAATTCATTTGCGTGTCATTGAGTTAAATAAATATTTGATCGCCTACAGCGCAGCCTGAATTCGCGCTCCCACAGATTGGCTGTGCGCCCATCTAGCGCACAGATTTTAATTAATTGTTCGCTCAATTACAGATACTCCTGATCTCAACTCGTTATGTGTAGAAAGCACATCTGTCCACAGAATCAGTTTCTTCCATTCCAACCTGAAGATGAGTCATGAGTGGGTCTTTCAACATGGCACTGACCCAAAACACATCACCAAGGCAACAAAGGAGCAGATGAAGAAGGAGCGGAGGCCTAGCCGGTCTCCAGACCTCAACCTGTAAAGGGAGCTGAAACTCGGAGTTGCCAAGCAGCAGCCAACAAACCTGAAGGATTTAGAGAGTTTCTGTAAAGAGAAGTGGGCCAAAATCCCTCCTGAGATGTGTGCAAACCTGGTGACCACCTACAAGAAACATCTTACCGCTGTGCTTGCCAGTAAGGGTTTCTCCACCAAGTACTAAGTCATGTTTTACTTGAGGATCAAACACTTGTTTCACTCAGTGACATGCAAATCAATTTATAACTTTCGTGCTTTTTACGGATTTTTTTCTTGATATTCTGTCTCTCCATTAAAATGAAAGGATCATAAAAATTAGAGATGGTTGTTTCTTTCAGCAGGGATCAAATTATTTGTTCCCCCACTGTAAATATGCAGTTCTATCTAAAAACAAAGATTTCTACTCCCCCCTCAACAGAGTCTATTGAGTCCTATTTTTAAGCTTTTTCTGCTTTGTGTTTGGGTTTCGGTCCACATCAAAGCTCCATAATACGGCAGATTTCTCTTCTGAGTTTCACCATACTCCCTCATAAAATGTATTTCTTTTGTGTTATGTAGAGTTCAGTGAGTCATCACAATATGAGCTACTGGAAAGGAAACCAATACATCGGTGTTGGCCCAGGTAATATTTAGATCTAAAGCAGTAAATCATTTCCTGGTGTACTCGTGCAGAAATTACTTTTTTTTTTTAATTTTTTTGCCTCCGTTACAGGAGCGCATGGGCGGTTTGTTCTTCTGGGGGAGGGAGGTGTTGTTCGGGAGGTCCGGACCCAGACTCTGGAGCCTGACGTGTGGATTCGCGAAGTGCGGCAGAGGGGACACGGGACACGGAGGCGGCTTCCGCTCAGCCATCTTGAATTGTATGCTGTTGCACTTACAGGCAGAGACAGATGTCCAGAAATGCTCTGTTCATGTGAAATGTAACAAGTCTTAGCCAGTTCACAGTGTAATTTAACACACTGAGTGCTGAGGCTGTGGTACATGTGCTTGTTCTCTCAAATGTTCTGTCCTTGTGAGATGCTATTATCAGACTCGTATTCAGCGTGTTCACTTTCTCTGTCTTGTCCTTGTTATTGTGTAATCATTGTAAGTTATGAAAGACTTTTGCTTGACAGATTGGAGGAGGTGTTGGTGATGGGAATGAGAATGACCGAGGGCATTAATCATGAGGTAAAGCACACAAAATAAGGCCTTCATTGTATTTTCTGTCTCTGCAGTTCACTATGTAGAGATTTTTATAATGTATTATGTTAACAGCACTGGGAGTTGTTTAGCCCACAAAAAGGCCTCTTTGAGGTTTTTGGTGCATCTGTCGGCGTCCAAGAGTTGCTACAGAGCGGACAGCTGATTCTTGATGACAGGTGACTTATGACTTTAATTTTATCTTTTAAGTTTTATCCAGATGTATTAAAAATGACAAAACAAGAATTTTCTCTGCATTTGAGGAGCTTGAAGGTTAAATCCTTTCTACCCGACCAACAATGGTTAACATATTTTCACTGCTAAATTTTCTGTCAATCCACTTATCCGCCAATTTACTGAAACTCTACATTTTATTTTGAATTTCTTCTCGTTTTTGTCTTCTCTCCTTATCAGGGGTCTGAGGTGCTCTTGGGATGGACTGGCCTTGCTAGACAGCATCCTTCCAGCTCTGCTGGTGGAGCTGGAAAGACAAATTTCTCAAAAGCCACAAGCGGACAGCTCTGTCTCTGCTGCTGGTGGACAAACAAAGAACACCTCCGACCTTCAGCGACAGCAATGTTTCTGGAGCAGAGAAGCTTGTGGCCGACATATAAAAAGTTAAAAAGCAATAGGTTCTGTGTTCGAGCAGGATGTCATACACACATTCACACTTTTGAGTTCTACACCATTTAAATGTGCGAAGGTTGTTCATCATTTTTCATGCCAGTGCAACCCTCAGTTAATAGAATTTTCCTCCTCAGTGTTGCCCATCTCAAACCACTGCAGCCCAGCAGGGACTGAGTATATTACATTATCACTGTGTTGCCTCCCGTGCTGGTTTGAATGAGACCTGGATTTAAGTCTCCAGATGCAATCATGCTGTCATTACCAGAACGGAAGCACTTTGCACTAAACCTTTAATTGCTGCCGATACTGTCATTTAAACGTAATTATTACTCTGCCAATAAGCAGGAAATTGTTTTGATGTCAGAGTCCTTTCAGCAAATGTCTATGATGAATATCTGCTGCTGTAAAAATATCAAGTGGATGCATTTTAATACCACAGATTTTGAGGTTGAAAAAAAATTACATTATACCAAGAAAAGCCTCCCAGTTCATTCTCAGATGTTATTGATATCACTGCAGGTGTTGCATGTCTTATCACATGCTTGGAAATAATACCATCTGGATGAATATAAATTTCCTGGCCGGGAAAGGGTTATCTAGAAGTGTAAAGCTCAGCTCTCTTGGAACATAAATTAATTTTGTACAGTTGTAATTTCCTAATAATTTTCTTAGACTTTCCTTTATAAATATCTGTGAAATGTGGTACTTATTACTAAGAAAACATACATTTGAGTCATACATACAATTAAACTCACCTTTATGAAAATAAAAAAAGTTATTCAGTTTTAAAGGAATGAATCTTGTCTTGAGAATAGACTCTCAGTCCTGTCTCATCAGGCAAGTTGGGATAATATATTTTACCAAATTAACAAATACTGAAACTAAGGATATTTCCTCTATATTTTTATTTAATTTTTAGTTCATTCTCCAAGTTCACAAAATAATTTCAGTGCCCCCCCCCCAAAAAAATTTTTTAGCTTTTATTTTTATTTTAGTTAAAACATGTTAATCATTAAGCAGCACCCAGTGCGTACTGATATCCCGAATATTTTAATGAATTTCAAAATCTAAATGGTAAGTAGTGACTGTGCCCCCTGTCAGCTAATTGAAAAGCAAGTATACTGAACTTCTTGTCAGCGAGTGGGCTCTCTCCATGGTGCTGATTTCACTCCGTCTCTCTCCTTTCGCCCACCTTCCCCTCTTTAATAAATCACATGCTATCACTCATTGTTTCCTCCAACTTGCCATGGTGACACACAAGTGCGTACACCACCGGTGCTGATGAACAGGCATTGTAGCACCTCGGTACTCGAAGCCATTCACAAAGCCGTGGGCGCTCTAAAACGTGCAAAAACTCTCTAGTCTGACAGTAGATATTGGACGACGTTTAAGGTCTGCGTCTGAATCATCCTCTCATGCAGAGGACCTCCTTCCCACTCGCTCCCGCGAGGTTTTACATCATCACTCTGAGAGAATTGATTGATTACGTTCATGTGCGTAACCCAACAGTATCTGTCTACGAAGAGGTTCTCAAATGTTAGTAACAAACGGAATGATTGCAAACAAGGACACAAAGCACATCGTATAGTTATAAATATTCAAATTTTATTAGAGGATTATGTGACACGGTTATATACAAAAACAATATAAGAATGCACTGGTCCAGCCAGGTACAACAGAGTATAACTCTTTACGTAAACCATATTGCAGCATACTACTACAATTTGTTTGTCGAGAAGTCTCACAATTCATTGAATCTGACACTTCTCGGGTTTGTTGTGTTTGGTGCTTGATCCAAGCACGAGCCGCAGGTCGCTGTTAAAGCTCGGGCGGCGCGCCAGAGGGTCCACGGCGGCACAGGGCGCGGAGAGTACCCGCGTACGGCTTCCCCTCCTGCCTCGCTGTCCGACGTACAGCGACCGGTAGGTGAGGATGGGTAGGACTTGATGTCGCGATGGACTGGTCTCCTGAGGTAGTCCACCCAGAGAGGCAAGGGCTCTGAACATCGCGTCCAGCCCGGTGCCGGTTTTAGCAGAGGTTTCGAAGAGCGGGATATCCTCGTCGAGGATTTTCCCCACGTCTGAGTGTCTCACCACTCTCTCCGAGTCCAGGTCCGTTTTATTGCCGCATACTACAACCGGCACTCTTGCTGGCTGTTTTAATTTCAGCAGCTTAGCCTTAGCAGCTTTGATCTCGTCGAGGAGCTCACATGCTTCATTCAGAGATTCCATGTCATCCAAACTGAAGACGAGCAGAAAAATATCACCTGGAGAGACACAGAGCATCACTTTGATTAATAATGTTAATTAACATTCATCTGCAAGACATAAAAAAAAACAGTTTTCTGAAATTAAGTAGTCGACCATGCCTTAAAAAATAAATAAATAAAAATAAAGCGCTGATTCCTGACCTGTAAGGATGGATAATCTGCGTTTTGCAGGAAAGTCTCTCTCACTTGCTGCATCCAGAAGATCAACCTGGTATGTCTCTCCTCCTATGTGGAACAGCTTTCTGTGGAAATCTTCGGTTGTGGGCTCATAGCTCTCCTCAAAGTCTTTGCCCAGGAACCGCTGGAGGATGTTTGTTTTACCTACTCTGGGCGCACCAAGCACAACTATTCTATGGCAGTTTCTGGGCTTGGTCAAACCCAGCTCCAGCAGGTCCGCGGACCTTTTCGGGAGTCGATCAGCTGACACTTGCCGATTGCCAGAACTCGAGGATCTACTCGCAACTATTCTCGTATCCTGCTGTCTCCAGCACCCCTTAACCGTTTTGACGAGCCCCATGCCTGTCTTCGGTATGTTTGAGACTTTGGGGTGCTGGAGCACTGGACTGAGCGAAGCGCTCTTAAGACCTGGGTGCGCAATGCTCGATTGGTGATGCCCGGTGAGAGAGTTCAACATTTCGAGAATGCCATCAACGGGAAGGTAAAAGCTCTCAGTTGTGTTCATCTCTTGTGTTCTTTCAGGAGTCTCCAGTCACCGAGAGGCAATCAGAATCTCACCAACCCATTTGCTTCCCCATGTGTCCACCGCAACAGAGGCGAGTGTAATCTCTTATACACCCACAGTTTCTGCGTCAGCAGAGTCATTCAAAATGCATTCCTTATATAGAAGCATGAAGCCCCCACGGCCCCCGCTTGTGAAAAATGTTCCTTTGGGAAAAAAAAATGGATAGGTCTGGAAATAAACATTTGAAATTTCAGTTGGTGCATTGCAGCTTTCTGAATTAGTTAAAAGTTATCCGAACTGTCTTAAATTACGCTCTTGGATACTTTGTTCTGGAAGAAACAAACACAAAGAAAAAAAACACTCTGATCTGTTCTTGTACTCTTCTATTTTTAGCACCTGACCTGCAGGTGTTTCCTGTCTAATTATGGATAAATGGATGGTAGACAGAGTACAGATAATTGCCCATATCATGGACACTGACGGTGTGACGTGCGTGCGCGATTTAATTGTGTTTATTACTGAAAATGCTGTCATGGAGACATTAGCCATTTGCCGTATATTTATTAATATCTGTTATTTAACAGTTCCACAGTGTTTTCATAACAAATCCCACTTGACAACACATCCCTGCACCGCCTGACATAAATCTGTGCATTTGGGATTTTATTATTCCTGAGGTGTGATTGCATACTGTGGAAGCCCCTTTATTTCCTGCATTGCTCACGACTTGCTCTGAGTGTTGAGGCTTGAAACAGAGCTACTCTTTGCTTTATGAATCACAGAGCCTGGTGATGACTCTTCTGCAGAACCACCAGCGTCAGAAAGCTGATATTACTTTTTCCACTGGATACTCACATAAATCAAACATGTATTTCTGGAGAAGAGAAATACTGATGTTTTAGCGAGAAGATTTACCTAACAGCACCAAGTAATTTGTGAGTGCAGAAGTCACACGATGCTGCAAAGCCATTTTTTTTCTCTCCATCAAACTTTTCTTAAAATTCAAGGACACTCTGAGTTGAGAGCCCACATAATGACTTCTTTGTTGAATCTGAAAAGTATGCAGTTATATAGAAAAGACTCGCTGATTGCCATGGAGATTGCAGACTCATTTTAACAAGGACACTTTAGTGCTACAGCTGAAAACCATGTTGGGTTGGATAATGTTATATGCAGCTGTAGCAGCTGGTAATGTACTGGGAGATGGTCAGTTTCAAAATCAATGTTATTAGCAGTACATAATGGAAGACTGAAATACTTTGTAAAAATGAGAAATACTAACATACAGTGAGGTGCAGTGAGTCTGTGAGCAGTCACGAAATTACTGCTATTTCACTTTTAAAAAAATAATGTATTGCAACTGTTTTATTAAAACATATAATAAACTAAACAATTTGAGCTAAAATGAAATCGCTTTGGTTTTGATGACAGCATGCATGCAGTTATAGTATTATTAGATCATGTTTCAAATGTGGTCTTTTTTTTTAGTCCTTAAGTCCTTCCATTAATATTCAGTGGAGATGAGTTCAGGTGACTGGAGGACTGTGAGAACTCCTTGACCTTTTCAAGCAAATTTTGGTGCGCTTTGGGCGCTTTGGTAGGCTCCACATACACAGAGAGCAGCGGTGAGTAAATGGTGTAGCGGGCCAGTGGCGCAATGGATAACGCGTCTGACTACGGATCAGAAGATTCTAGGTTCGACTCCTGGCTGGCTCGTGATTTTTGGGGCGGCGTTGTTGTCTCTTTCCTGGTTTCAAAGCCACCATCTGACAGGGCTCTTTCTGTGTGCAGTTTGCATGTTCTTCACGTGTTTTGTGGCCACTCCGGTTTCATCCCGCAGGCCAAACACATATTGTTAATTGGTGATTCTGAATTCCCCTTCGATTGAATGTGAATGGTCGTCTGGCTGTCTGTTAGCCTTGGGACATGCTGTCTCTGCCTCTCGCCCTATGACAGCTGGAATACGCTCCACCTCCCCGATCCTGAAAAGAAAAAGGAAGAGGACGGATGGATGGATGATTCCAGAGATTGCCCTGAAGCTTGTTTTTGTCCAATAGGTTCTCCACAAATCACACCCTTCAAGCCAGAGAGCTTCAAAATCCTGGATAATTTCATGCATCTGTAAAAGCATCTTTCAGACTGAATAAGTACATTTCAGAGGACAGTAAATTAACCCTAGATGAATCTAGGAATTGTTTTAAATAGCATGCAATGCAACACCACAGCAGTGCAACTCAAAATTCAGCATGCAAGCACACTGCCACCAGAGGGCACCAGAGAAAAAGAGATACTATGATGTCTGTTGAGTAATCAGTGGACAGGAATTGGTCAGTGTTATGCACATCAAACTAAATGCTCATTTTGAATTTAATGTTTCAAAAAAGCTGTGGCATAATTACCTCTGTGCTGCATGACCTCTTATTGTAGCTGTTTAATTGATGTAGTAGTGAAATGTTTTTGCATTCTTTGCTTGATTTAGTTTGGGCCCTCCCTTGTCACAGTTTTTATTCAGAACATTTTTTTCTTCCTACTGTGTTCAGTTGGTGATTGAACTTCAGGCCACTTGAGCGCACTAACTCTTTTACTATGACACCATGATATTGCAGCATGTGCCAAATATGGTCTGGCATTGTTATGCTCAAATAAGCAAAGCTTTCCCTGGACAAATCTGGTGCTTGTGTCACAGCATATGTTGCTCCAAAACTTGTTTAGATTGTTAAGCATTGATCGTCCCTTCCCAGATAAGTAAGCTACCCACGTTGTTTGCAGCAATGCACACCCAAATCATCACAGATGCACCCATAGAAATGTGCAGTGAAAACAAGACTCTTCTTTGGCCCTGATCTCATAGCATCCTGTCCCAACTTTTTTTTTTAAAATATGTTGCTAGCATCAAATTAAAAATAAGCATGTACACTTTAAAATACAACCCCAATGCTGAAAAAGGGTTGGGATGCTTTGTAAAGCAAAAACAGAATTAATGAGTTGTAAATCCCATAAACTTATATTTTTTCACAATAGAACGAAAACATATCACACGCTTAAACTGAGACATTTTACTAGTTCATGAAATTCAGGCTAACTTTGAATTCTCTCAAGAAAGATGGGACCGGGGCAACGAAAGGCTGGAAAAGAAAGTGGTCCTAAAAAGAAACAGCTGGAGGAACATTTGGCAACTAATTAGTTTAATTGGGACCAGGTCAGGATTAATTGGATATAAAGAGACCATCTTACTGGGGCAAAGTTTCTCAGAAGAAAAGATGGGCAGAGGTTCACCAACTGCAAAAAGAAAAACTGACCACAAATTTCAGGATAATATCTCTCAAACTGTCTCTTGCAAAACTGCAAGCCCTTTTAAACTGCACCATATTAAAAACAGGCACGATCCCACCATGGAAATCATTGAATGGGCTCAGGAACAATTCCAGAGATTATCTGTGAACACAGTTCACCGTGCCATCCACAAATGCAAGTTTAAGCTCTATCACTCTATCTATGCAAAGAAGAAGCCATACATGAACATGATCCAGAAGCACTGCTGTCTTCTCTGAGTCAAGGATCATTTAAAGAGGACCGAGGCAAAGCTGTAAGCTGCTCTGTAGTCAGATTAAGTGAAATTTGAAATTCTTTTGGAAACATGAAGGCCACTTCCTCCGAACTAAAGAGAATAGGGACCACCCAGCTTGCTATCAGCCCTCAGTTCAAAAGCCTGCATCTCTGATGGTTTGGGGTTGTATTAGTGCCTATGAATTTGGCAGCTCGCACATCTGGAAAGGCACCATCAGTGCTGAAAGGTATATATGGGTTTTAAAGCAACATATGCTCCCATCCAGGTGATGCCTTTTTCAGGGAAGGCCTTGCATATTTCAGTGAGCTGACGCTAAACCGCATACTACACATATTACAGCAATATGGCTTCATAGTAGAAAAGTTCAGGTGCTGAACCGGCCTGCCTGCAGTCCACACTTTCAACCAACTGAAAACATTTGGTGCATTATGGAATTAAATATATGAAAAAGAAGACCCAGGACTGTCGAGCAGCTAGAATCCTACATCAGACGAGAAATGCACAACATTCCTCTCAACATTTATTGACATTTTACAGCATCCCAGCTCTTTCAGAATTGTACTTATACTTCAAATACTTTAAAGTTCTTTCAATGATCTCTGTAACAGTTTTAATGAAGTTAAGGGTTTTAACGATTCTCGATGAGTCTAAAAATCTTTACATTGTTACATTACACTGTTTTTCTTAACATTTTGCACAGCCATCCAGCTTTTTTAACGGAATAGGATGTCATCTCATTCCTGACTATAACCATTATATTACTAATCCTGAATCTAAGTCTTCCTTTGAAATGTAACGATTTTCATTATACATGCTGTCCCCATAAGAGAGGAGGGGCCCCAGGGTGTATAGGACTGTGTAAATAGATTAATGTCTCCACAACAGATGCAATACTAGTGCACACACACACACACACACTTGAAGTCAGATTTCCTTTCTTGTATGACGTCACTATTGGCAGTCCTCTCTCCTCCCCCTCTGTTTTCCCAGCTCTTGCCTGCATGCCCCCCCCCCCCCCATCCTGACCTCATCACGCTTTTGTTGGGAAACAAAGAATGCTCAGGCATCTGTTTTTAGGAGAAATAAAGACAGAGAGGAGGAGGGCTGGAAGAGGTAAATGAAGCTGAGATTGACTGGCCTGGTCAGTGAGAGTCAACAGGCGGCTGCAACAAGCAAAAGCACATTCCTGCACTCAGGACTGTGCCATATACACTTATTTCAGTTTTTTTTTTATCACTAAGGATATCTACCAAATCATAAGAGCATCTGTCATTTCCCTTGATGAACTTGTGAACTGATGATTCTGTTGTCTTCAGGAGTGTGTTTGTTGTTACAACCTAGAGCTGGTATTTCCTGTATATCCTGCTCAGTCAACCACAAGGCCCACTGCTCGCTCTCTCTCTCTCTCTCCTGCAGCTTCTCCCTTAGTTAGGTAATCATTTTTCACACAGCGTCACTGTACTCTCATGCAGACTCCCTGCGATTACTTTGCACGTTTGATTGAGTCCAAGCCAGAGCGAATACAGAACAGATGCGTAAGGATGGGACTTCAGAAAAGAACCCATTAGTGGTAATAAATAAGTAAAGAGCAGAAATGGATGGATGAAGCTGGTGGAAAGGAAGTGGGGTTCTTTGTAGGCTCCCTCTGGGACACCGTGTTCACTCACAAAGTGTTCCAGCGCCGCCTTTCTATGAAAAGATCCATGGCACACTTAGATTATTTGTTTTTATCTCACAGTGCAAAAAATAAAAAAAAGAAAATTGTACATTGGTCTAGTGTGTGTTCTTTAATGGTTAGTTAGTGTACCACTCGCATAGATTTTCTAAAATTAATACAGATATAAGGTTTATATGAACGAATGCAAGCTGTACTTCTAGCACTGTATTTACTTTCGTTTTAAGCCTGTGTGTGAGATTCCTCAGTATGTGCTGTTATCACCTGCTTCAGTTACCACAGATGCTTTTCCATCAGGCAGTGAAAGAGTTAAGTCTGACTCTGCATGCACCGAGCAGGCCTCCCTCCCCTTCTCTCCCTCTCTATCCATCCGTTTTTACTGTGTGTGTGTGTGCGCGCGCGCTCATAGGGGGCTGTGCCATTTGCAGGCTCAGTGCCTGGATTTGTGATATGCACACACAACTTAGTTTAATAACAAACAAAACCCCACCTTTCGCCGCCGCGCTCTAGTTTCGGATTCTTCCACAGCCCGTGCGCTTCTCACCAAATGCTTTGCTTTGGGCTTTAAATATCTTTCTACTCTAGTTCTTCTCTGTCCGAAAGCTACGGGATATGCCGAGAGGCGGAGGCGTTTCTCATTCCACCCAAAGCTTCCCCAAGTTGGGACCCCACTGACGCGCTATGACATGAAGGTAAGAGAGAGAGAGAGCGGACGCAATGAAAGTGATCTTTGCGATTTAGTGTTTGTTTCTCGTTTTGTCGGGGTTTTAACTTTTAAACTCGGAAACATGGCTGAGTCACGGTCACATACTTCACCTACCCGATCATCCTGTTTGACGCAATAATGGCCCCGGTCTTCCTAGTTTGGGACAGGAAGGGCATGAAGGGATAGATCCACGCTTTCCTCCTGCGGTTCAATGATTTTTCTCACGGTTGTAGCACGTATTAAATACCTGAGAGGGCATGCAGGCCTGATCTGGGAACACTTTTTTGGTTTGGCTTCCTCTAAGTACAGATAAAGAGCGCATAGGGTGTGTTTTGCGCGTTCGCCGAGCAGTGTTTTATTTATTTATTTCTTTTTCACAGTTTGATTGAAATTGTAAATTTGTCATGTCAAGGTCAGAAATCAAACATTAGTTGTGGTTTTTTGTGTGTGAATGTTTTGGGCCTGCCTCTCTTCCTGGCTGTACTTTGAGCTATGTGATAATTAACCAATGTGCCAAATTTGGCGTTTACCTCAAAATGAATTTATCTACATTTTGTGTGTGAGTGCCACAGAAATGAAGGCAGAAATCCGGCCCTATAAAGACTTTTTAACTGACTACTGTTAAGGCACCAGTCTCTCTCTGCTATTAGCTCCATTAAAACCACCCTTTCCATTTTACTGCCTTCCATTAACAGGAAGTTACAGGAAGGACACCTTTTCAGTCGGTTTCTGGGTGCAGAAACAGCTGGGTAATCTCATGAAGGGGCTAAGCAGTGAACTGGGCCTGTATTGATCACTGAACCTGCTGCCATTTGAAGCAGATATAGTTTGACTTTCACTTACTGCCTCTTACAGCATATCAGCAGTCAACACTGTACAGCCATAATACACTCACAGGTGCCGCTAAAGCTGAGACAAAAGTTGCATTGTGCTCATATTTAATGTAACAATAGAAATGTAACAAATGTAAAGTCTATGTAACAAATTTAAAAGCTCATGTTTTACTTTATTTCCCTCTTTTATATATTGGAAATTCTTACTGATGACAGCATATTTCCTGTCAAAAGGATTGGCCCTTCACTCGTCTCTGTACTCATTTATGTAGAGTGGAGGAGGCTTATCAGTTAGCTTATGACGCCCCTGACTGTGTAAGACAAAGCAATCCAAAGTTCAGGGCAAAGTGACACTGTACTTCATGGCAAAAACAATCATTTTATTTCATTGCTGCAGTATAACGTTTGGCGATGCTGGTAGATAAACGTTTGTGTATTTGTGTGTGTAGGAGACTGGCAGTTTTGTTAGATATGCCCCCCACCGCTGCTTTGATGATGTAATCAGATCAGGCAAACAGGGGGTGTGGAACCCCTCCCGTTTCTGATGATACCAAAAAGTAAAATAGATCTCCACACCAGCAGATAAGTTAAGGTATGACACAAAAATGTGCTTTATATAAGCTGGGAAAATCACTGACAAAATCAGATACAGAAGATGTTTGTCAAGCTGGTTGTTGCTCGCTTTGGAACAGTGTGCCGTACGCTCTCACCCATCACCCGTCTCTTCAAGGAGTTTCAGGGGAAACTGAGATCAGGTGTTTTGTTTCACATTGCTCGGAGGTGTGGAGCTATTCCTCTCCTTCCAAACACAATTAATGGGGTGGAAAAAATTGAGAGATTGGTGAGCTCCCTAATGCTGCTGGTAACTGCATACAGAAGATCTATGAGGAGGTGGTGTTATATAACCAAAAAAGTTATCTTAATTTCTTATTTTACGTAAGAATAAAGTGCAGTGTTACATGCTTAAATTATGTTTTTATGCTTCCAGAAGGAACACACTTGTGGACATTGCTGAAGTTACCAAGAGGCCTTTACCCTACTGCAGTTTTCTGCTAAGCTGAACTAGCCATTTTCCTTAAAGCAACACAGTGGGCTGGCCTGCTGCTAGACTTCTTTCCTCCACCTGTTAAAAACCGCTGCCATCATGCAGACCTCATCGATTCGCCGCCAAGTAAAAAACATGGTCAACAACTACACGGAGGCCGAGATAAAGGTTAGAGAGGCCACCTCCAATGACCCTTGGGGACCTTCCAGCTCGCTCATGGCTGAAATAGCAGATCTGACCTTCAATGTTGTGGCTTTCACCGAGGTTATGGGCATGATCTGGAAGAGGCTCAACGATCACGGCAAAAACTGGCGACATGTTTACAAGGCGCTCACCCTGCTGGACTATTTAATCAAAACGGGCTCTGAGCGCGTAGCCAGGGATTGCCGGGACAACATATACAGCATTCAGACACTGAGAGACTTCCAGTACTTAGATCGAGATGGACGTGACCAGGGCGTCAATGTCAGAGAAAAGTCTAAACAGTTGGTGGCTCTGTTGAGAGATGAAGAAAAGCTGAAGAAGGAGAGAACCCAGGCAATAAAGACCAAAACACGCATGACAGGGGTCACCAGTAGCTTAGGCTCTAGTTCCATGCCTCCTCCATACCCAGGATACCCCACTGATGATGTCGACAGGTGCAGAAGCTCTCCATCCTCCTTCCGCTGTGAGTACTGCAAAACACGAGCGCAACACTTCTCTTTATATCTTACATTACTGAAAGCACAAAGTAACAGATACCTGAATATTTTGTGGTCACGAGTTGATCATATCAATAAGAGTGAACTCTTGCGGATGATGAAAAAGTGAGTCGAAACCCGTGTCCTCAAGGTAGTTTCCCCAGCACCGGTAGCTCTCACCTGTGATCGAACAGTGACGTCGATGCTATTTTCATACTCGCTCTTCACCATTCGAGCCTCGATATTAACAACTTGACTGCCGTTTCGTTTTAGTTTTGCTCTCTATACACAACTGGGCATCTGCATTCCTTTCATTCCACTTTTCTGGCAGTTGAACTGGATTTACAAAAGAGAGGAGGTCCAATTTGTGCTTGTTTCACTCTAAAAAAGGTTTACAGCATGCTTGTTTGTGGTGATACTCTGTTATGTGATACTTTAGCAGTTAGGTGGTTAGGTGGCTTGATGAGAGAAGACTGAAAGGATCCACGTGCGACTGAGCAGGGATGATCACTGACTTTATCAACAGCAGGCGACAGCTCAAACTGGAAAGCTGCATGCCTCATTTGTATATGTGGTGTTACTGGTGTGTACTATACTTTGGACAATGTGTGGGCTTTGTGGTTTGTGTTGTTTAAAAAGGGTGCTAGTAGCAGAGCTGCGGTGTCTCAAGGGCAAAAGTTTATCTTTTGATGTCTTTGGCTTGGTTCACGAAGGAAAAGCAAACATACCCGCAGACTGTTTTTTTTTTTATTGCTAGTCATTCAAAGATCCTTTTTGTTCAGCAGATTTTCCACCTAATAGAAATTACTTGCATACTTTTTCCGAGCAAAAATGAGCGCAGCAGTGGAAGCGCGTGGCCAGTGTCCAACTCCAAGCTCTGGTTCTGTGGTTCAGAGATACTACAAAAATAGCATGGTTTATTAGAGAGAGGCTTTCCTATCCACTCCAGAAGTCATAGCATGGAATGTGACTAGGAAAAAACCTTGAATGATTATAAAAACAAGTTTTAAATGTGTGTGTGTGTGTGTGTGTGTGTGTGTGTGTGTGTGTGTGTGTGTGTGTGTGTGTGTGTGTGTGTGTG
>JAVDPK010003100.1:408933-421494 GCA_034780415.1 Cichlasoma orientale | reverse complement strand
TTTTTGACATGTTTTTACCCTCTTCAGGAGTTGATCCATTTGCAGCGCCGCCAGAAAGAACAGCATTTAGTGGAGCTGTTAAGGAACCTTCTCTCCGAACTGGAAGTCCCTCAGGTAAACGATGCATTACCTGCTGTTCTTCCTCTTCTGTTTGTGCATCGCACCCACTTAGAATGCTGTGTCTTTCTACTTTCTGATGACAGATGGTGATCCGTTTGATGACGCTATGGATGGTGGTCAGGTAAATGGGGCTAATGGACGAGAGGGCAGTCCCGAGCTCTTTGACCTTTCCCGTCTTCGAGAAAGCCTGAATGACCCCAGGCCTCGAACGTGCCGGACACCTGAGTCCTTCCTGGACCCCACAGCAGCTTCCTTGGTGAACCTGGACACCTTGATCCCAGCAAACACCTCAGCTACGGCTAAGAACCCCTTTTTATCAGGTAGTTATTGTGTTATTGACTGTAGGTGCAGTCATTGCGCTTCCTTAATGGAAATACAGTAGTTACACCTGTTTTTTTAAATCAGCCAGGTGCTGGTTGTACATATGTGTATGTAAGTGTTAATCATTTACCCGTGCATGCCATACATATATTGCAGGCAGATGATTATTTGCTGCCATGTGTCCGCTGCAGTAATGTATAGCATAAAACTCTACTTGCAGAGAGCTAGAAATTCCCAGTATTACATTTATTTTTGCTCGTATCCGCTTTTTGTTCTTCATGAAGGCATGGCTTGTGAATGAGAATTCAATTTTAGCTACCTGCCTTTAAATCTCAGGGGAGTTTTAGGAACAGTCTGTGCTTGCAACTGTAGCGTCATGAGAGACAAAAAGCAGTGACTGATTCATCAGGTTCAAGGCTCAGTATTAGAAAAAGTAAATCTATTTTGAATGAGTGTTTAAAACAGACCTTTTCTCTCTTTTATTTCTTTTGATGCAGGCCTAAGTGCTCCTTCAACCACCAATCCATTCCAAGCAGATCAGCCAAAACTAAGTCTCAATCAAATGGGCTCCAGCTCCACCTTGGCGGCTCCTCATGCCACTTCTCTTCCATACAGTGCCTCCTTGCCCTTGCCTACGAGTCATCAGGGTGCCAGCATCCCTTTGTCACATACTCACCCCACCCAGCCTGGACTGGACCTGAGCCTCCCTGAGCCCTTATTGCCCTTCTCTCCCGCCAGTGCTCAGGGATCACAGGCCGCACAGAACAGTCAGAATCCCTTCTTATGAGGACAAACTAAACTGGAGAAAGTATTTTAGAAAAATGGGAATTCATTAAGCTCTTGAAATATTGCTCTAACTGCACACCAAACTACAGCTCAATGGACTCGTTTTTATATTCTTGTATAGTACAATAACCCTTAGATACAAACTGTATCTGCTCTTCACTGCAGCAATATATCCTGCTCCTCTTTTAATGAATGCAGTAACAGACTACAACAGATAACACTTTGTTTTTAATCAAACTATTAGTGTCAAGTAAAATTTCAAGGTCATATCCTGTTGCTAACTGACTACAAAGTACAAACAAGCAGTTTGATAATGTTTTGCTGTCAATTAACTGAGCTGTAAGTAGTGGGAAGATGTATGATGGGTTTAGGTGGTCACTGCTGGTGATACATACTCCTGTGAACACAGATCCACCTGTCCAGTGCCTGAAATGACGCATCAATGCTGGTATATGGATGTTATGCTGGAACAGAGCTGGTGGGGAAAAAAAAAAATCAATGTATACAATTCTACTATTATGATATTAAGTGCTGAATGAAATAATAGTTTGGGAGGACTGTAAGCAAAGAACCTTGGAAAATGTAAGAATCTCAGTTTATTCATTGCCTGCAAACCACTGACTCACCAAATATAATTACAACACTGTTCCATTATTCACTGGTTTACTGACTGGCATTTACTCATTTTCCTTGGTATCGGTACATGTCAAATGAAATCATGACAACTCAGGAACACACCCAGTACCATGTTCTAGATTGAAAAAGGAGTTTGCGCCCCCTGCTGGTAATAAATCACTTTCGTCACATACAGTAAAAACACAAGCAATACAGCTTATATTTGTTCCTCCCATTTTGTCAACAATATCTGTCAGTTAGTCTTTAACAAAATACACAGAAAAAAGCTATAAGAAACAAAAAATGGCTTCTCTCAATCAAAACACAACAACCCACATGCACTGAAAACAAGTTCATAAATACAGAAAAAGATATAACAAAGTAAATACTGCATGCCTTATGAGACAAAAAAATCCTTTATAAAGTTGTTGTAACATTGTTTACCAATGATGCAATCATCAATCCACTTCTCCCTCTCATAGATTATATAGAACAAGGTGCTGGAAACATCCCTCAGAGATTTTGGTCCATATCGACGTGATAGCACCAGGCAGTTCATATGAATCATATGAATGAATCTCCTATTCCACCACATCCCAAAGATGCTCTGTTGGATTGAGATGTGGTGACTGTGGAGGCCACTTCAGTACAGCGAACTCACCGTCATGTTCGTGAAACCGGTTTAAGATGATTTGAGCTTTGCGACATGCGTTATCCTTCTGGAAGAAGCCATTGGAAAATGAGTACACTGCGGTCACACAGGGATGGACATGGTCAGCAACAATGCTCAGGCAGGCTGTGGTGTTTAAACAATGCTGTGCCAAAAATGATAGCCCTCACACCATTACACCTTTTCTGTTCTTAGCCCCTCTGACCTCTGACATCAACAAGGCCAGACAACTACTGCTCACTGGATATTTTCTCCTCTCTCAGACCATTCTCTCTAAACCCCCTAAAGATGGTTGTGTGGGGAAAATCCCAGTAAATCAGCAGTTTCAGACCAGCCAGTCTGACGCCAACAACTGTGCTATATCCAAAGTCACTTAAATCACCTTTCTTGCCCATTCTGATTCTTGGTTTGAATGTCAGCAGTCATCTTGACTGTGTCCATGTGTCTAAATGCACTGAGGTCCTGCCATATTATTGGCTGACTTGATATTAAATAATAGTTGTGCTGGTGTACTTAATGAAGCAGCTGATGAATGTATATCACTTAACCATGACGGACTCCAGCCAGCTCAACACCTCCTTAAGTCCCTCTCCAGATCGGGCACTGGCTTCCAGTACTGTGATTGGCTGAGTAGCAGAGGCAACAATGTCATCCATCCTGAACAGTGACTTTATCTCTATAAGGCTCATAATGCAAGGCATGTCCCTGTGGAAAAAAATATGAAAATGCAAACCAAATGGAATGATTACCTTTCCCGAGATACAAAATTAAGATAATACACACATCTTGCATTAAACCTGCTAGACATCCTGTAAGAATGGTAAGTCATTTGTAGGGATTGAGGTGTATGGTGTATCACCTTTTGTTGAAGAGAATAAGCACAGAGGCATTGCTCAAAGGCTCAGCAGAGAGTACTGACAGCAGCTGTATACAGGAGGAGGATATCTGAGCAGGGTTGGCTGAATCCACCATGAACTATGGAGAAAAAAAAAAAACAGAAGGACAGTTCTAATCTAATATTTCAATTTATTGAACCTATTGCAAATATAAACAGTATGTCTACAAAGAGCATACAATGATAGAGGAGCAGTCTTTGAAGTAACTTGGCCATATGGGGCCCATGCAGCCTCCCAGCTCTCGCACAGTCACCTTCTTCTTCTTCTTTAGGGTCAGGTCTGTCAGATTGGTTCCTACCTACAGATGTTTAAAGGAAATGGAGAAATTACATGGATGCGGTGTCACAGAAAATCTCACTTGAACTTTTCATTAGTACTTACTGTGGGAAGAGTTGAAGGAGTTGTTTCTAATTCATCTAAACCGTGCACAATGAACTGTAAATGAAATCAGTCAGGAAAAAAAAATCCACTGAAGACAGCATCACCATCAGCTTTAAAGGTAAACATTTTCAAATGTTTGTACAATATTTTATGAGTGATGAAAGAAGTATTTAATATCTGCTATGAGTAAGGTTGGTGAGGTCACAGCTAAGAGAGTACTGTTGTCTCCTCACAAATAAGATCATGCTACCAGTTCAGATGAAACATTTTTGTTAATCCACTGATTTGGGCACGTTAAATATTATTAAATATCTAAAGTCTATATGAGTTAGGTCCCACACAATCATTATGTGCCATCTTGCTTCTCTTTCAATTATCTAGATATAGTAACCTGGAATAAAAGGAAATGGGAAAAAATATAAATCAATGTGAAATGCCTACATGAAGGCGCTGCTAGCAACTGCCTCCAGGTCAACACTGGAAAAACCAAGGGGCTGGTGGTGGACTTCTGGAGGCACAAACTCCACATCCTCCACTTACACCCGTGAATATCCAGGGAATGGACATTGAGATTGTGGAGGTCTTTCCTTCCAGCGCAAGCTGATAGGGCAAAATTAGTTAGCTAGTTAAGCTTTCTAGTTCCGTTTCCTTTACTCCTATTTCAAAGAACTTCAGATAGCCACAAAGGATATTTTGTAGACGTTTGAGCAACAAAGTCTTTCCAACACCGGTCGCTCCGAGGAGTAAACACATTTCCTTGCCGCTCATGTCGGTTTTCTTGCAGAACCACAGCTAAGGTCGCAGCGTGCAGCCCACTGTAGCCTCACTTGGCACCATGGCGACGTACACGTGACCGGATAAATGTCGCACATTAATGGCAACGATTGGGCAAAGTAGAAATCATTTACCCCAGACTTGTTAATGATTGGCTACCATTCTTTTTTTTTTTTTTTACATAGCGGAAGAAAAACAATATCCTCCCTCGAGCGAGATTCCTCGTTGGTTGCCGCGACGGAAACTGTCAGAAAGACTTTGGAACTGCGCTTGCATTCCGTTGTTGGTGTTGGTCCTGCGGTAATTGTGCTAGGACTGGTGACAACTATGGAGGCTAAGTTAAAGAAGGAGCTGGGGACAACCATGCTGAAACCCACGGGTCGTGCTGGAGGTGGATGCATCAGCGAGGGCCAGACTTATCACACTGATACTGGGAAAGTGTTTGTGAAGATAAATCACAAAAGCGAGGTATTTTTCATTATTAGTCTTTCTTTTCTAATTCTTTTTTTTTTTTTAAACTGTCGAGCCATTCAGTTAGTTCATCCTGGGCTTTCGGTCTGTGCCCAGTTCAGGCTTCAGTGAATAGGGCATGCAAGTATTTATTTTCTAATGACGCTCTTCTGTCTTTAATTTATGCAGGCTAAACTGATGTTTGAAGGAGAGATGGCCAGTTTGGAAGCTATTTTAAAGACAGAAACTGTGAAAGTCCCCAAGCCCATAAAAGTGATTGAGCTTGACACAGGAGGCTGCGTATTTGTGATGGAGCATCTGGACATGAACGGTCTTAGCAAGTAAGAGAGATATCGCCTACATTTTTTTTTCTTTAGTGCACTTTAAAGTAGAATTTGGGTAAATTAATTCATTTTTGGAAGCAGTGTTCAAAAACACATTTTTTTTAACTAAATACTTTATTTTCAAATACAATGAGCAGGTACTCAAAGGAGCTTGGAGAGCAGATGGCTGATCTGCATCTTCACAACAAGAGACAACTGGAAAAACAAATTAAAGAGCAACAGACAGTGGGTAATTCAGTTTAACCTCATTTTAGTACTCATCAATGTGGACAAATGTACACACATCAATAAATAATAATGCATTACTGTCAAATTTTAGGTGTTGCGTTTGTGCTGACTGCTCATTACTATCTCATCTCTTTTTGACTGTGTGCAGGAAAAGGGGCGGGGCAGTCAGATATGGCTACTGTTGAAAATTTTGGCTTCCATGTAGCTACATGCTGTGGATATATACCACAGGTAAAATCAATGTATAGGTCTCTGTATACTGCCTCTTTCCTAGGGGTACCTGTACTGTATCGATGTACAGCAGTACGTATCACAGTTTCTTATCTCTCCAGGACAATCAATGGCAGAGCGACTGGGTGTCATTCTACTCCCAGCAGAGACTGCAGTACCAGCTTAACATGGTGGAGAAATCATATGGAGACAGGGAGACCAGAGAACTATGGGCCCAACTACAGGTGCACCCTCAATTTGACCCTGTCTGAAATTAAATATAAGTCCCTATGACTGTATCAGCAATGTAATGTACATATTGTGTCTCTTATTTCCAGCTGAAGATCCCTCAGTTTTTCAAAGATGTGGAGATTGTCCCTGCTCTCCTGCATGGAGATTTATGGGGAGGAAACGTGGCAGAGTGTGCAGACGGCCCAGTCATTTTTGACCCTGCTTCCTTCTACGGCCACTCAGAGTTTGAGCTGGGTATCTCGGGGATGTTCGGCGGCTTCAACAGCACTTTTTACTCTGCATACCACAGCAAGATTCCCCAAGCACCAGGATTTGCAAAGAGGAACCAGCTTTACCAACTCTTCCACTACCTGAATCACTGGAACCACTTCGGTGGTGGTTACAGAGGCTCTTCCATAAGGGTTATGAAGACCCTGCTGAAATAAACTCATACTCACACTCACAGCCGCTCTTAGAAAGCATTGCATTCTTAATTTCAAGCTACGTGTTATGCAGGTTTGCTTATTTGACCAAAAACAGTGTGTGAGGTCACTAAACAACACAACAAACAACACACCTAACACTGTAATGACTGCTGTATTGTGTTAAAAAAGCTGAACTAACATAGCAAAAACAATTCCACCCCGCCACCTGACACCAAAATTTGAAAACAGATCCATAAATAATGTATTTTGTACAAAGTACTACAGTGAGGTAAATAAAGGTTGCTTACATTTAAACAGTAAATAAAACTTGCAAATCAGAAGTCTGTACTACACACCAATAGACTCAACTTAAAACTTACATTTTTACTTATGTTTTTTATTAATTTATGAATAAAGGATTCCTTTAAGAACAAATCTGACTTTCACTGTGGATGCAGTATTTTATATTATATTACAGAATGCCGCTATATAGTAATGAATCCCTGCAGAGTCTTGTTGTCCACTGTTTAACCAGCAATAAATCCTCAGATGATCCAAAGTGTTCCCAGACTAGCTGAATTTGTTATTTATCTGGTGTGAAAACCATTCTCTGTAAAGAACTTATTTCACCTCTCTTACTAAGCATTTAACCCCACCAGCATGAACACAATCATTTCTTCCAGGTTGTTAGACTGTTTACCACCAAGGTGGCTGAGTTTACATATCTGGAGTCAACCATCCAAAGCAACGGACAGTGCAAAAGAGAGGTGAAGAAGAGAGTGAGGGCAGGGTGGAATTAGGTCAATAGTGGATATGTTGGATTATTGTTGAAGCTGGAGCTGACAGGCAGGAGGGAAGGAAAAAGACCACAGAGGAGATTCGTGGATGTAATGAAGAAGGATGACAAAGGATGCTAGGAATAGGTGAGATGGATGCAGATGATCCACTCTAGCAAACCCGAAAGAAGATTTATACAGATGGGTGACAAATTAAAGGAAAACCCAACATTAAAGCATCTTAATAACTTGATGGGCCATCATTTGCAGCCAGATCAGCGTCTGTGTGCCCAGGCATTGGTTCTACTAATCCATGACTATGAAGACTAGTAAATATGACTGATATTATTTCCATTAAACCATTCTGTGACTCTTTATTCCTTATGAATAAGAAGCCTGGAAGAAAACACTCCCATTAGGACAGAACACCTTTATCCCATGTTTCATCATGGGATAAAGACGATCACTCATTAAAACTGTATAGATTTGCAGTGACTCCCTTCTGTACTATAAAGGGACAAGTGGAGCCACCCAAAACTTCAGCAAAATGCCCTGATTGAGCATAATAAGACAACGACTCTCTCGCTGCAGTGTTTTCCTTTAATTTGTCATCCGTTTGCGCGTGTACGCTTATTCGCGTTTTGTCAGACTTTACTAAAAACTCACGTTTTGACGCACCCGTGATAGTGTTAATAAATATTCCCACCAACCCTGATAAATGCAAACAAGTGCAGCAGCATTAATACGTGGCCCACCCCCCCACATTTATCCCTGCGAGCTATGTGAACCATCCCGCTTGCCGTATCGGGGCGGGGCGCGAGTTCAACAACTAGCTGCATCTTTACAGATATCAACAATAGCAGTATTCATTGAAATTAATTTAACCTCGAGAGCCGTCACAGTTCGCGTCAATACTCTTTAAACCAACTACGCATCTAGCGTCAGTATATAGTTTTATGTAAATTTACCCGTTTCCCGGGATAATTTCCACCTCTCAACTTTATTTGCTTGACAAATATTAGCTACTATTAGCTAGCTAACCTGTCATCTTTTATATAGTCATTGGTCATCACTTGCAACAAAGATATTCGTTGTGCTAAAGATTTGCGAAAATGGCCCTGTCGGAGAAGGAGAATGGGTGTTCCGGTGGTGAAGGGGGAGAGGAGGTGGACGCTATTGTCGAAACTTGTGCGCTGGGCAGCTTCAGCGAGAGAGGGGAGACCAAAGCCCTCATCTCCAGCCTGCCGGAGGTCCACGCAGACCTGACGACAAAGGAGTCGACGATAGAGAGGTTCCTAGGTGAGACAGTCAGCTACAAATAAATCAGCACCCCCAAATAAACAGTTTTAAATGATTGATTTGGAGATGTTACGATCTTCCAATTTCTCCCTCCAGTGATAATGAACAGATATCAAGAGCAGCCTCATCTGCTAGACCCCCATCTAGGTACTATATTACTCTAAATACAGCTTTTAGAAGGACTGTAAAGTCACTTAGCATCTATGAACACAGATATTTACTCTTTTTTTTCCCTGCTAGAATGGATGTTAAATATGATACTGGACTTTGTAAGGAGTGAAAAATCTCCACCTTCATTGGTTCATTTGGGCTTCAAGTTCCTCTACATAATCTGCAAGGTCAGTTTTCTCATTAAAAACCTCCAGACTGCACTGTACAGAGTAAAAGCTGCAATGGTGAGTGTACTCACGCACCTCTTATCCAGCAAATTCAGCACTTCTGCTCTGTGTTTGTTTATTTCTGGCTAGGTCAGAGGCTATAAAATCTTCATGCAGCTTTTTCCTCATGAGGTGGCGGATGTCCAGCCAGTTCTGGATCTGATGTCCAGACAGGATCCCTGTGACTTTGAGGTGAGGCTTTACTTTAAAGGGAAAAAATCATAACTTCACACTCATGCATCACTTACACCTCCTCCATGCAATAGTATATATTATTTTTGTTAATGGTAATGTCTTTAATTATTTACTTATTCCAGACTTGGGAAACACGCTACATGTTGTTGTTATGGCTGTCTATGACCTGCCTCATACCCTTTGACCTCTCTCGTCTGGATGGCCACCTGGAGTCAGATGGTGGTAAGGCTAGAGAGCCCGTCATGGACCGTATTCTAGCCATTGCCAAGGTTAGATATACCTATGCGATATAATGTTTTTATTTGTTAGAGTAACTGGTGCGTGGCTCCACTGTTAATGACATGACATTTTTAGGGTTAATAGAGCTAAAAGTGCGATTGCTGTATTTCCTGTGATATTCATGACATAATGGAGGCTCTAACAAAGCATCTTTGCTCTGAAAGAATAAATAAGCTTAGCGCCAAAAGTAAGGACATTTGTTTTTGTTCAGTTATTTCTTTGTTGTAATTTACAACAAAGAAATAATTGACCAAACACAAATTTCCTTACTTTCTGTGCTAAGTTTATATGCCATCCTATACAAACTGAGGTCACCAACAAGGAAACCTTTTAACAAGAAAATCAAGTTTCAGAACTGCCAGTGGCACTAAATTTATTTCTGTCATTTAAAATTTTTGCCAATTTTTTAAAGTTGCTTTTTTAAAAAAATACAGTATGAATAACAGCATTATTTTTTTTGCAGGCTTATCTAGTCGTGAGCGACAGTGCGAGGAATGCCGCATCTGTACTGGTGTCAAAGTAAGTGCACATGCACCACACATGAATTTAGTTTACCAGTGTTGTTTGTAACATATTACATAGTCACCTGGATTTAGCGAAAAAAGTTATAAATCTCGATCCACTCTAATGCTTAAAAGAAGACCATCCTGCTGATGAGTTGCAAACTTTGTGCAGTTATTACCACCCTCCATCTAAATAATACAGTTGCTATAACGAGTGATCATCGTAGTGTTGGAATGGAACATTGAAAAATATCCCAATATATTGTACTTTGGATCATTATTCATTTGCACTGTTAAGTGCCATCCAATTAGTTTTGCAGTAGTTGGCTGAATCTGAGCAGAGGGTATAGCCCTGTACACAGTTAATGTAATATTGTGGTTAAAACTCTTGAAACCGAAGGCCCGCACTTCAATCAGATCTTGATTGTTTGATTTAAAATCCACTGTGGCCATATACAGAGGCAAAATTAATCAACGGCAATAGCAATTTTATTTATATAACACATTTCATTACACGTAAACTCAGTGTGCTTAACATAGACGATAAAAACATAAAAACCTGTGTAGGTTTACAATGCCTTAAGGCAGTGAAAGCATCAAAACAAAACAAAGCAAAGCAAATCAACAGCACCTATTAAGTGTAAGCTTGAGTGAATAAAAAGGTTTTGAGCTTGTTTTTGAATGTATGGACAGTTGTATTTGATCTCAGGTCAGCGGGCAGCCTGTTCCATAGAAGAGGACCACAATAACTGAAAGCACCCTCAGCACACTTAGATCGAATTCTTGGAACAGTTAAAAGATTTGCGCCTGATGACCTGAGAGGTCTGACTGGGTTGTAAACAGTGAGAAAGTCAGAGATGTACTGGGGGGGTCAAACCATTGAGAGCTTTGTGAAATAACAGCTGTTTCTGTGCTATGATTAGATCTGAACCAAGACTGTGAGATGAAAGATATTCATTCAGTTGCTTGTAAACTATTTTTTTCAAATATTTTAATGAGGAATAATTAATATTTACCAATGAATCAAAGTAATTTTTCTTGAGAAGTGGTGTGATTACATCACATTTAAGAGAAATGGAAAATACCAGTCTGTAGAGAGCTGTTGATAACATTTACTAAATGATTTATTATTTCTGATACATACATCAGTGTATCGGAGTGGTGAATTTAGAATGCAGTGCAGTATTATATTGAAAGCATGGTGTGTATTTCAGGTGGTGCTGAAATCGTGGAGTCGCTTTCAAATAGAATCCATTGACACTTTCTACAATCTACAATCTAATTATTTGATTAGTTACACTGTGAAGTTAAAAAGTGAAAAAAGAGAGTTATTTTTCATTTTGCACCTTTATGTTTTTCTATTATGTACACAGTTACTATTAAATGTATACTAACTAAAATATTTTTTAATTGAAAACCAACATTATTGTCACAGCATTTTGCCTGTAGTTGCATATATGTCTTAAAAGACAGATAATATTTATTTATATAAATTGAATAGACGCTTTACATTCTATTTAATATGGGTACTTAATGTAAATGTAAACCATTTAAATCTATTGGCCTGTAATTAGGCTTTTAGCCAGTAGAGGGCAAGGTTGCGCATGAGATGTTTAGTGTCAAGTTCTTCACGTAAAGTCTTTTATTATTTTCTTGTCTTATTTTACGTGACTCTGCAGGTTTATGACACGCCCTGATGTGAAACAGAAGCGCCTCGGAGACTTTTTGGACTGGAGTCTAACCACTATATCCCAGAGCAATGATCATTCATTAAGAAACATTGTGGTGTTGGATGGTGCTCTGCAGTCTCTGGTAAACATACACAGTCACACTCAAGCTTGTGTCTCATGTGCACACCCGCCTGTGTGTGCATGCGTGTTTGAAGGCAGTGTAATTTGTGTGGATTAAAACTTGCCGAGGGTGATTTACAAGAGCAGACATGACTGGTATGTTTCAAACAATACCCTGTGTGGTTTTAGCAGGTGTGTTATGCACCTGCTGCATGTGTGGGATCTGTTGCTTCGAGTGACTTAATTCAGGTTAATCTGCTGCGTTAAGCTTTTAAAAATTTTTTTTTAAAGCTAACGAGAACGCCTCTGAGTGCTTTTGCTGAAATGCACTTGTCCAAGTTAAACTCTGTCATGTTACACCTTCATACGGATCAAGGCTGCTTTTGATGATCTAATGCAGCCTTCAAGCAAGTACATTAGTTTTATATAATTGGCACATAAACTTGCATAATATGTTTTAAAAAGTGTTGCTTTGCACGTAATGCTTGTGAAATGTACCTGGAGCTGAGGTGTTGCTTAGGGCGTTCAAAACTGGCTGTATGCACTTAATCATAGTGATGTGCTTTAATCAGCATTCATAGAAACATGAAAAAAAAAAAGGCAGGAAAATATCCACTTTAAATGTGATTTCTGAAAGCATTTGTTTTTAGCTCGAAAACAAAACATTTACTTTTGTCATATATTAGCTGCAGGATGTCTGTATTAGTATTCTGTCCAGCTGTCCATCTGTCCGGGCATCTCTCTTTGAGGTTTTGCCTTTCCGGTCTATAGACTCCAAATCTACAGACCAGTTTCAGAGTCTATAGATCAAGGAGTTGAGTAGGGCTGTGAATCTTTGGGAATCCCACGATTCGATTCAGAATCGATTCTTGGGGTCACGATTCGATTTTT
>JAVDPK010003100.1:395419-407860 GCA_034780415.1 Cichlasoma orientale | reverse complement strand
TTTTTGAAAATGAGAATTGATTCTGAATCGTTCAATGTTAGAAACGCGATTCGAGCTCGAATCGATTTTTTCCTGCACCCCTAGAGTTGAGTTGATGATGCGCCTTGTTTTTAATTCATGTTCCAGGCAAAGCTCTTCAAGCATGGGAAACGAGACGACCTCTTACAGTATGGTAAGGTTCTTTTCCCTGTTGTAAACAAAAACTGAATGCAGTGGTTTATGAAGCTCATAAACCTGTATTTTACTCACAATGAACAAAATAATGTGATTTGAATTTGATGGCTCAACGCAGGTCCAAAAAAATGTTTACCACTGTGTAGCATCCCCTCTTTGAACGTCTGGGAACTGAGGAGACCAGTTGCTGGACTTTTGGGAGAGGAATGTTGTCCATTTTAAATGACTGGCAGCATTTCTGGATCATCTTTGCATATGGCTTATTCTTTGCATGATAGAGCTTTAACCGGCATTTGTAAATGACACAGTGATCTGTGTTCACAGACAATAAGTGTTCCTGAGGCCATTCAGTACCACCTCATGGCCCGAAGATCATGATCCTTTTTTTTTTCTTTCATTTTTGGCCTTGTCTTTTCTGCACAGAGATTGCTCCAAATTCTGTGAATCCTTTGATGATATTATGTACTATAGATGGTGAGATTTTCAGTCTTCACGATTTTATATTGAGGAACATAATTCTGAAATTGGTAGATGCATTTTTTATTTTATTTTTTTGTATAGATTGGTGAACCTTTGCCCATTTTTACTTCCCCCTCTAAGATGTAATAAATTCTAACATGTAATAAATATGTCTTTATGTGTCTGGTATGGTGATTTGCCCAGCTCCTGCAGTTCTACAGTGTCTGGAAAAGAAGCGTCTGTCAGAGAGCAGCGAGGCCATGCTGAGGAAGCTTGGTGTCAAACTAACCCAGAGGCTCGGCCTTACCTTCTTGAAGGCACGTTTAGCTGCTTGGAGGTCAGATTTAATACCAGTTGGTTTTTATATATTAGGTCACCCATCACAAATAAATTAAGCACAAATGCAAAAATGCATTTATTGTGTGTGCTTTTTTAAAAATATGTACTTATATTATTTTCAGGTACCAGAGAGGCAGCCGCTCCTTAGCAGCAAACCTTTCCATGTCCCAGTCAGCTGCAGCCAGTACTGCTGTGACCTCTGCAGTGGAGACAGAAGAACAGGAGGAGGACTACGACATTCCTGAGGAGGTGGAGACTGTTATCGGTCAGTTTCTGCCTCCAATCAATTTAAAATGTCGTTACAGGACTTGTGCTTTTTAAAAAATAATCTAATTTGCATGTTATCCTGCAGAGCATCTGCTGGTGGGCCTGAAAGATAAGGAAACAATTGTGCGCTGGTCTGCAGCAAAGGGGTAACAGTCTTTTCATATGATACTTGCTAAACTTGAACTGTTGATAACAAACACGTTGTCCATGTTGCTACTTGTCTTTGGTATTTTGTCATGTCAAAAGCAGCTCATGAGAAAGAATTGATTTGCTACAATAATTTGTTTCACCCCTCAGCATTGGGAGGGTGACTGGGAGGCTTCCCAAGGAGCTGGCAGATGAGGTGGTTGGATCGGTGCTGGACTGCTTCAGGTAGATTCATGCTTGGGGCATTTTGGCGCTCTCTGTTACTTACCCTGCCATGTATCATAGAGGGGCAATTCTTTCATGTTCTACGTCTTCACCCGCTTTGCGTGTGTTTTGATCTTGAAGCTTCCAGGAAACGGACAACACCTGGCACGGAGGCTGCCTGGCGCTTGCTGAACTGGGTAGAAGAGGACTGCTGCTGCCTTCCAGACTGACGGATGGTATGTGATTTGATATTAAGAATTACTCTGAGATACACAGAATTATGTAAACAAGGTAACTTTTATTATTTTACTACACAGCTTTATACACAGTACATTACATTACAAATGTCAGTTGTCGGCAACAAACATGTCTAATTCCAGTCATGTCTGAAATTAAAAAACATTGTTTTACATGTAACTTTTTTTTTAAGCTATTGGCTAAAACAATGTTAAATAAAGACAATAAGAAGTCTGTTAATGATGAGGCGTTCAGTGTTAAGATCAGAGAGTCTTTATTACCAAATATTATTTGGTAGTCAAAGTTTAGTTGTTAGCAGCAACGAGGTCTCCTCCTCAGAACCCGCTCGGGTGCTTTGACTCGCTTTGGTTTATGGCATTTGTTTTTAGCCTGCCCACTGTGTGGTCTTTTCATGCCTGTTGCCTTAGGCCTGGTAGTTTCTTTGCTCTTCTCTTGAGAGACAGGATTTTTAGCATCTGTGGAATCTGTTGAGGGCTTGTTTACAGTACTGAAGTCGTATGAAGAGGCTGCAGAGCTCGCAATGGCTAGCTGACAGAGTGCCAGAGCGGCAGTCTGCCTCTGGTCACAAGACTCTTCATCCAGCTTTTCAATAGGGCTCTGCTGAAGATCTCCTGAAGTGCTCGGTGGAGACCTGTGTTCAGGGCTGGTCTGAGAAGTTCTGAGGCTGAGGTTCAGGGGCGACTCATGCTCCTTTGATTTCACTGTGTCCAAGCACCACAACCTTTGGTCAGACTGACTTTCTTCTTTGTCTTGGTTTCTTGTTGAGAGGTTGAGGGGAGCCACATCATCTGTGCTGTCATGATGCTCTGACGAAGTTTCAGGACGTGGCTCAGAAAGAGACATGGAGCAATATCTGCTGCTCTCAGCTGATCTGAAAATGAAAGGCCAAAACCATGAAGTAAAACAACATAACAGTACCATAACAATGAACAGAAACACCATTTAATTAATAAATGCAAAATGTTATATTTTACTTACCCTCTGTCTGTGGACTGAGCTGACATTTCGCCACACTCCTCCGGTCTTAAGTCATTTTTGATGGGTTGCACCGCTGTGTTTCCTAGCGGAGGACTGATCTGTGGCTCACCGATGTTGGTGTACTGCGGGACCTCGCTGTCTCTCTGAATGATGTGAGCCTGACTGGGTCTGTCAGGAGACCCCAGAGCTGAACAGCCCTCTTTGGGGCTCAGCCTTGTTGTCTTGTCTCCACTTTGCCCGTTGTGGCTCTCTGCTTGTGTAGAAGTGTGTGGGTGGTTGAGACTGACATGTGAATGGATGTACAAGCTATAGTCTTTAGGACCAAGGGTTGGGGTATACAAATCCAAAGGAATATATCTGTGTCCTGTAATGGGCATGGAAAGCTCGTGGGGTCTGTACAGGGTGTAAGGTAGAGGGTGGCCTGGATGAAGAGGATGGCAATACTTGTATGGGAAAGAGGGAAATGGGGAAGTGTGAGGTGGGGTAATTGGTTGTTGTACCATAGGCCTCTGGGGATCCAGAAAATCTGTCTGGAAGGAAGGAGAGCTTGGCTCATTCACATGGTGATTTCCTGGAAGATAGTAAGGTGGATATAGGTGTCGATCAGGCACGAGATAAGGAGAAAATTCGGGAACCAAGAGAGGGGCGAATGGTTTTAAAGGAATGGATGATGAAACCGTGCCCCAAGGGAAGCGCGGGTGGTTGAAAGTGGGAACAGGAGCTTGCAAATCCTCAGTCTGCTTCACAGCTGTCTTGAAAGCTTCTGCTCCGTCACAGTTGGGTGTGACAGGTGAGAAGGCAGATGGGCGTGTCTGATCCTTGCCCTCGTTGCTTTCTGTGCCCTCTCTGTCAGAAACTGTATTTGGCTTTGTCACTCTCTGACTGTCCTTGCTGACTGGACTGTCACACCCAACATCTACTTCTTCTGTGTCATCTGTGCTCTCAGCTTTGTTCTCTTCGGCTCCGTGTTTCTCAGCATTATTGTTCTGAACTGCTGGTTGGACATTTGTAGTTTTAAGAGGGACTCCCTTTGCTGTAGCCTTCATCTGTCGGGCTGTTTGCCCACTTTTCTGTGACACCAGGGAGATGGAGTTTTCACACAAGTTGTATTTCATATGGTTGAAGAGGTGGGACTTCTCGTTGCAGGTGAACGGGCACTGGAAACACTGGTACTTGAAGGGCTTGCCCGGTGGTCGGGGAATATAGTGGGGTCTTTTTGGCTTGCGTTCCTGAACAGTTTCCATCTTGATTCTGAAAGAAAAGTAACATGCCACAGTTGAGGAATTAGGAATGGCTTAGATTTGACTGAAATGCCTCTATTCACAGGGAAACATGCCAATAAATCAGCAAAAACAAAATACAAAAATCACAGCACTGAGATATAAAAAAAAAAAAATCACAACTGGCAGTGGACTAGGCCAATTGCCCATAGCCAGTATAACCATCCAAACGCCCAACCCTAGTCTGCAGCAGATTCCCAAGCTTGCTGTCAAGTAATGATGAAGCCTGATGAAGTTGCTTGACTGGTTATGGTAAAGAGTGGTTGATTTTTCACTGAGTGTTTCTCCAGCAGCTCAGCCAGAAAATCTCTAGCTGCACAAAACACCGAGCCCTCGGGCTAATGTATTTTTGCAACTGTTATTTCGCAGTGGTGCGGACACCAAACAGAAATTTACCTAAATATGTAAACTAGCCTATCGTATGCAAAAAAAAAATCTACCCATATTTTTGCATAGATGCAGTTGTGTCCTAGTTTTGTTTTGGCTGATTGACAGCAGCCTACAAACACCTCCACATGGTCTGCACATTCACCTGGCAGTCGTTTTGATATCGCTTCACTCATCAGGCCTCTAATGTTAGAGCCGCTAATCCAATAGACAGTTAGACCACACTTTCTAGCTCAAACCTCGAGGGCATGTAGAGACATGCTCTCACTCTCTCAACCTTACTAAACTCTGCGCTGTCGGCGTGGGAACCATGAGCCACCTGCTTCCCATGACTACACCTGCGGGATGAATTTATCACTGGATGAGCTCACCAGCTCAGGAGCCGCATGTGCATGGGAAGTAATTGTTTTAATAGTTTTTCTTGTGATACAAAGCTCACGTTAGCTGAATATTATCAGCAAGCCGTTAGTGAAACTGTGAAGGAGGCGGCATCCGTGACACTTCAGGCTTTTGAAATGAAGCATCACCTAAAGCTGTGAGTTCAGTGTTGCTGGGTGGACTCGGAGGAACCTGCTTGTCATGGGCTGTCGCAAGAAGTTGTCACTCAAGTTTTTGTCCAACTGCGATAGCGTGCGAAACCACTCCCTTCTTAAGAAGTAAAAGACATTCACAAGTCCTCTTTTAACAAGTCTTTATTATCAGTATAATCCAGCTGAAACATTTTGTTTTGACTTCTCTTTCAAAAATGAAGGCTCTAAATGTATTTGTTCTAAATTTTGGCTCCTTTGAACTCAGGTAAGTCTTTTTTTTTTTTTTTAACCACTTATAAATATTCTATTCTTAAAAGAAGACAACGCTATCTAAATGAGTATTTTAGACCTGTTACAAAGGTTGTCTGCAGAGGCCAGGTATTTACCTGTGGATGAGTTACTGCAGTCTGAGCAGGGACTAATTAAGATCAACAGGTAACAGGTGCACGCTTAGCCCGAACCCTAAATACAGCCAATGATATGGTGAGCAACACCACTACAAATCACAGTCTTATCCAGTGACATAGAAGGGCTTTAACAGAGTGCTGAAAATAAGTAAATTTAACTTCCTTGTTAATAAAAAAAAAAAAAGACAAAAATGAAGAAAACCCACCCCCCCCCCTACCTTCTCTAACTGAAGAGGAGCGTCTTCTCCTGTTTATTCGGCCTGCAGTGTGCTGCTCCACGCTTCACGGCCAGCGTCACTTTCTGGTCAGGATACCCGCTTCAGTGCGTGCTCAGAGTTCAGAGTGGGTGAATGTGTGTGATGGTGAATATGTTTGATATTTGTTGTGTGGTGAGTTTCTCACTCTGAGGCGTTGTCTCACCAGTGGGTGGAGCTTCGGTCTAAACAGCAAGGCCCTCAGGCAACACTGATGTACTTGATATTAGTCAAGCCTCAAGCAATGATTTACATAAGAGGGGGCTCTCAATCACTCTTCCTCTTTCTGGCTCAGTCTCTGTCTTTTGCGGAATTGTACAGTCACTCCACAGGAAAGATAAACTACATAAATAAAGTTTAGAAGCAGGTTGCCAAGATCAGCATGACATTTGCATACTTTACTACGCCGTTAAATATAAGTAAAGACTTTAAAACAGAAGTGACTTCATAGCTACCCTTTATCTTATAATTATGTGTTCAAACAAATATTTTATTATGAAACATTTATTTTGAAAATCATCCTAAATAATAGGTGGGTCATTTTTAAGTACTGTGAGTGTGAATCCTGTTGTGCTTATTTTACCTGATATTATGTACAAATATCACTTTATTGTTGATAATCTCACCCTGAGAAGACTTATGCTTCAATCTGGAATTGCTCTGCGCAGTCAAAAGTCAAGACTTCGGGTATAAAGTGTGAAGCTAAAGTAGAGATCTTTGAACTCTGCTTACCACAAAGACTGCATGCAGTTTATGTAATATATATATATGTCTGACATTTCTGACAACTTCTCATCTCACTGTGTTGTCTGCTTGCAGTTGTGCCACTCATTATCAAGTCCCTAACCTACGAGGAGAAGAGAGGAGCATGCAGTGTTGGTTCCAATGTGCGTGACGCTGCCTGCTATGTCTGCTGGTCTTTCGCAAGGGCTTATGAACCCAAGGAGCTCAAACCTTTTGTCACTCAGCTTGCCAGGTAAACTTCCCATATAATATACACACAGATCACTACTACACATAGGAGTGAATCAAAGGGGTAATTTCCCTTGTTATAAAATCATATAATCATGCATAAAAACGCATCCTCTTTCTCCAAAGGAAAATCTTTATGTAATCAACTTATATTTCTTTAGTTGTCTTTAGAATTAGTCTTGCTGCTGTTTATTGTTAAAGTAAACTCTGCATTTATGCTACTGAGTAGTCTAAACACACTGCTGAGTTCATTTGCCATGCCTATCTAAAACAAATGCAGTTTAGAATTAGTAATGCCTCTAATTAAAGTTATATGGGTCAAAATGGAGGCTGTATCTAACCTAATAAAAGTTGTGTAGAGAAACATCTGTAATCAAGGGATGGATGTGTAATGTGAAGAAATGAGTCAAATCATTTGATTGCGGCTCTTAGAAATGACGTTAGGATTGCAGTTGGAATAGAAGCTGCACAGTTTACCTTTAAGCTGTTGTCACCGCCTCAGACCAGTTTGTCTGTGCCATATCGATCTTGCACGTCCCCACAAAGCCAACACACGTCCCCGTGTGGTGCTGTTTATATGCATACATATTGGTCTAGGCTTCAAGTTTTAGTAGTAGTTTTCATTTTTGTATTGTAAATAACAGAGAGAGAGCCAGTAAAGATCAGCTTGTCTCAGGCAGTGGGACTTATTTTAGGTAAATTAGTAAGTTGGTGAGTGGAAAACAGAAAAATAATTTTGAGTCAGCTGTTGGTTACGTGTGAATTTTAGATTCACCTTAAAAAACAAACAAACAAACTTACAAGCATGTGATTATAGCAGAGCAGGGATGTACAGAAATGATATACATGCACAGATAAAATAGTAAATGATATATTTTTTTAAGCAAATGGATAAAAAGAGCTTTACAATAGGAAATAAAATGCACAAATCAAAACCTAAAGCCCTTTTCAGTACATAGAACCTTTTACATTAATGTTCCAGCTCTGCAGCTTTGATACAATAGCTACAGAAAGATCTGCATGCCTAATTTGACAGAGGTTGAGAGTTGCATCAATTTCATTATTTATTGTGACTGCTAGAGAGCAGATTTTGCTCTGTTATAGTATTTGTAAGTTTTTATAGGTTTGGTGCAGAAAGATTGAATGTACAGTACTTATTGCTTTTGGTTTGTAAGTTAGAATGCAAACTGTTTTATATTCAGAGCAAGCTTTATTAAATAAAAGGCGAGTTTGGAAAAATGAGCAACCAGTGCAGGGAAGTGCAACATCACCCAGTGACGTGCTTTCAGTCTTTGTCAATAGTAACGGTTTGTCTCATCCTTGAACTCTTTTTCTTGGCTTGCATGTACGGGCCTGTGGCCTGTGACTGTGCAGACCAGCTCTGCAGTGTCAGTTTGAACCCCTGCAAATTATCAGCAGCAGTCGCGACAACACCCTCCCTTTCTCTAGCCTACGGGACTGCCAGGTTTCGCCTGCTGCTGTAGGTTTCGGTCGCCGTTTGGCAGCAATGCTAGGACAAGCTGGTTCCTGCTCTATTCATCACAGCTTGATGACATTTACAGAAAACTCAATTTTGTCAGTGTGGGACTAAGTGGCTTGGGGGCACATTCATCTATTTGTATTCCCGCTAAGTTAAATAAATAAACTGTATACTAATTGTTACAGTTGTAGACATAATTTAGAATATCCTTTATGTCTAGTGTGCAATCAGGAAAGTTGTTTTCCAAGCCCTCAGGGCAAGGGCAGTTAGTAGAGCCAATCTGGGGCCGTTGGTAAATCTCAGTGCCTCGATCTTGCTGTTTGGAAGCTGGGTGCATGAAGGGAAAGCAAACAAGGCCAACAGCAGTTAGTCTCAAGCTGCCACAGTGATGTATAGGTCGGCCTCCATTGAAACAGTTGACATTCTCACATCCACCCATAGTAGAAACAATGTAGAGTGCAGGGATGTTCAGGCCAAAAGGTGGGTAGTCATGGTTAATCATAATATGGTTTACCATCTGTGCAAAGAACCCGTGCTTTGATGGTAACGATGTAATTGAAACTCAGTCATCATTTAATCTGAGTCATTTATACGATATTAAGAAGTCTGCACACTGCTGGTGCAGATTGAGGTCATTATCGCAGTAAAGCTGAGGTGTGTGTGTGTGTGTGTGTGTGTAAATATTTGCCATGTTTAAGCTGCATAGAAGCTGCTTTTTAAAATGCATATTCATAAAAACTGGATTTAAGTGTTAACTACAGAATGTTCTAGCAAATATTGAAGTATCCGTCTAGTAGATAAGTGATAGAGTACAAGAAAGGATGCAAAACAAATGACTGTAAGGTGGAAAGACAGACACATTGATTTTGCTTTTAATTTTTTCACATTATGTACCATCAGATTCATCTTTCATTTTTAAACATTCTGTGATGAGAAAACAACTGTCTCCAAATCAGTACCTCCTCCACTGCATTTGGGAATATATTTAACCCATACTTTTTCGTGTCTCTCCGCAGTGCTTTGCTGATCACGGCTGTGTTTGATCGAAATGTTAACTGCCGCAGAGCTGCCTCTGTAAGCTTTCTTTGCCATACTTGCTTAACTAAGACGTACGGTTACAGGACAGGAGTTCATTTTGTCTCTTTTTTTTCCCAGGCTGCCTTCCAGGAGAATGTCGGCAGACAGGTTTGTGACCTCAGTATTGACTACATGAACATTGTGACTAACAGAATCACTGTGATTTGGAGCTTATTTGTTGCCAAATATCTAGCTCATGCTCAAACTTGCCTTGTTAGTGAGAACCTTTTAAGTAAAGAAATCGCCTCCCAGTATGGCTGCAGGGCACCAGCAAAAGCTTGATTTGCAAGCAGACCTCGAGTCATAACTCTGTGAGATCATTTCTTGACTTTGTAACCAAATCGTGTGTTCTCCATCTCACAATCATTTGCTCAGGGTTTAATAATATAAGCAACTTTTAATTACTGAAATGCAGTGAGAACATCTCAGCACTTTGTTGGTTGCTTGTGTCTCCACAGGGGACATTTCCTCATGGTATTGACATCTTAACAGCAGCAGACTACTTTGCTGTTGGAAATCTCAACAACTGCTATTTGAACATCAGGTAAGAAATAGTGCATTTACATTATGCTTTCTTATGGGTTTGTCTATTAATCACTAAATACCCAAGTAAAGCTACAACACTGCAAATGCTTATCAATCTACATGTCTGAGCAGCTTAAATAAACAAACTATTGTTTGTTGTCATTTCTCGCTGACATGGAATTGATGTTGTGTTGCCACTGGTTAAACACATCTCGCCATAAGTAATAAAAACAAAATTCAGGCCAAGTGTGTTGTGTGCTCACTATAGACTGTATTTAGAAGACAGCTTCTTCCTCCATTTCTCAAAAGTGAAGCCTATGCAGAAATGTCATAGTCCTGCATTCTTTCATGAGTGACAGATGGCAAAAGGTCTGATTCCGTTGAAGTGGCTGCCATGTGATTGACAAGCTGCGATTACATGAGCATGTCTCAGCCTCGGTTTGTCAGTGAGATCCACTCACTCGCTTCAAATGAACCAGAAGGTCACCATATTTATGTGGCGTCACCGTGCCTATGTCCACCTAAGTCTACAGTACATCATCACACGATTGCATGACCTTTGGTTAACGTAACAAAGTTGTTATGGCGCTAAAGTCTTGTGTTGTTACTATAACCTAATTATGCAGTAGATGAGCATAGACATCTGAAATGTGTATATTGAAGCCAGCGCAGCGCACTTGTCACTTTTGGCAGGAATGTGTCACCAACAGAGCAAACATTCAAGCAGTGAAAATGGAGAAAGATGCTAGCCTCAGGGCACGACTGAATACGGAACAATGTATTGTGCAATGTGATTTAAAGCTGGCTGAAATGGATGTTTGCTCATTTGGTTGGTTACAGAAACATGTATAAAGCTGATGTGTTATGTGTGTAGCTAATTTTATTATTGTTATCAAAGTGTCTATATAGCAGGTTTTCCAGAGTACACCAAATTCATGATTGACCATTTAGTAGCTATGAAGATCAACCACTGGGATGGGTAAGTGCATTAATAATGTTGCCAGATGTGAAAAAGATACTGCTTTGTTTTTTATTAATTAATCTATTTATCTTTGCGTGTGTGTGTTTTGCAGTGTAGTCCGAGAGCTCGCTACTAAAGCACTCCACAACTTGACGCCTCAAGTACCTGATTATATGGCAACAACAGGTAAACAATGTCACCATACCTGTTCCTCAGCCAGTGTCTGACTTAAACAAAAAAAAAAGAGAAATGCTTTTCTTAAAACTGACTGAAACCTGTAATTAAAGATAATGTGTTGAAATTTTGCACTCTTTTTTTCCTGGTCGGTTTCAGTTTTGCCACAGCTGTTGACCATGGCTGTGGGTAATGACCTCCATGGCCGGCACGGAGGCATTCTAGCATGTGGGCAGGTCACACATGCTCTGTACAAAGTGGGCCTTCAAACAAACAGGTAGATTTTACATATAAAGTAAAAGTAGCATAAACTAGGGCTAGTCTAGAATGGTAATATCTTTATAAACCCTGTTGTACTGGCTAGTAAGCCTTTGGTGCAAATTTTACCTGCAACCCCATAATTCAAAATGATGCAGCCATTTACTGAATTAAAGTATCCTTAAAATCTGTTCCGTAGGACTGTGGTGGACATGATTTCTCCAGAATGTGTGGATGCATTAAAGAACATTCACCAAATGGTAAGTGTGCATAAACTTACAAATAGTTTCAAAATTAACTTCAAATTAAATAAACTCTGGTCTTTTTGCTCACTTTCATTTTTTGACACACTTTCAGCTACATGATCGGAAACAGTACAGGTATGCTAAAATAAACTGTTTAACTTTGCAATATGGCAGATCAGCAAAATATTACTCATATTAAAATGATTTGTTTGTGTTTTGTTGCATAGGGGCTTTGGTGGAGAGCTGATGAGACCAGCAAGTGAGTCTAAAAGCCAAATTTTACTTTCTAATAAATTGTTGCAAAAGACGCTTATGTCCTGTCTCCCGCCCCTCATCTCCAACCGGCTGCCCCTCCCTGAACCTGCTTCTGCTGGAGGTTTCTTCCTGTTAAAAGGGAGTTTTTCTTTCCCACTGTTGCCAAGTGCTTGCTCATAGGGGGTTGGGAGTTGTCTCTGTATTATTGTAGGTCTTCACCTTACAATATAAAGCACCTTGAGGCAACTGTTTGTTGTGATTTGGCACTAATATAAATAAAATTGAATTGAATTACAGACTGTTTTATTTTTTTTCCCCCACAGTTTGCAGTCTTATAGAAAAGCTGTCTGTGTCCAAAATGCCATTTAAGAATGACCCCATCATCAGTAAGCCAGTTATTTCTGACACTGAGATTTTGCTTTCCTTTTAATCCAGCATGACAGCTAACTGTATGTAATGTGTTTCAGCTGGATGGCAGTGGATTATAGACGACACCATAAAGACTCTTCATCTTGTTTCTAGCGGAGCAAAGGATGGCATTATGGTAAGCTTAATGGTTTTTATTTTTCTGTAACACCGAAGTAATCCCAGGAGCCAGTGAGAATGCAGATGTTCATGTCAGTTAAATTTGTACATTGTTGCACATCCACAAAGCATTACAACGATCTGTAGGACAAGTTAAGTGGCTGCTGTGCCAAAGTGTGTGCTAATTTGGTCATTTTCCAAGCCGTGGAATTAGGCCTGTCGCGATAAACAATAAATCAATTAATCGTACGATAACTTAAAATGAGGTAGACAATTTTTATTTAT
>JAVDPK010003100.1:366246-385844 GCA_034780415.1 Cichlasoma orientale | reverse complement strand
ACAATGCCATGAAACAGAAAAACAGTCACACAAGGAAAGTTAGGTTAAAAAAAAATTCTTCTCGTACTATGTTCACATGTGAGCACAGTACCAGGGTCCAAAAAAACCACCTTAGCACAAGCACATTTAGCTGGGAAAAGCTTAGGTTGGGTAGGTGTGGGGGGGAGCCTTACTAAAAGGTTCTTGTGTGTATTATAACTAATATTTTTGTGCATTCTGGTTACAGCCTGTTAATGTTTACTTGTAACCTGTACCGTGAACGACACAGATAGGTGAAACTTAAACTTTAGTTTGCGTGTACTCCAGGGGGACAGTTTCCATTTGGCACACACCGTGGAATCTCACCGAGGCCCTGCTTTCCCTTGGGTCGCACGCAGACCTACTTTTTCTGCATCGCTGGAGGTGCCAAGGGTTAGAGGAGTCTCAGGCCTGATAGTGGAGCCTCCCTGGTTCCCTGTGGAACAGAGGCTTTGTCATTAGAAGCTGATAGTAGCCACATTGTGTCAGACAGCTTCCTTCACAAAGATGGAATTGTTGCATTATTTTGAAATTACGTGGTTCTGATTGCGAGTCACACACTGCAGAAACTCCCTAAGCTGGTAATCACTATATTGCATTACATTTTTTTGTGCTGTGTATAATACGATTAATGTAAGTAGGTTTTTCCTTGCTCGTGGAAACCGAGATATGTTTTGACCCATTTAAAATGGATTTAAACATCAACAACAAAAAAAAGGATTTTTTTATTATCAGATCTGTTCTTTTGTTTCCGCATGACTGTGTGTGCTGCCAGATCATTAGTCACATCTTTTTTCAGTTATTTAACAGATGAAGTCTATATTATTTTAAACAGAACTCTACAACATAAAACTATTGAGTGCTTGTAGTGGTTTATTAAATTGAAAATCAACATGACAATGAGGAAATGTAACATGAAGTTTGAGGTGATTTTATATGAAAGCTGCTCAAGCTGTTTCAGTTACTTTTATGCTTCTTGCATCGGCATGAATGATGTGTTAAGGATGTCAAAGGCATTCAATAACTTCAGCCTGTGTATAAATAGATGCATTAAATATGACATGATTTGTCTTATCACTGTGTTGGGTAATAACCTTTGAGTTAGTGTCTCTGACAAGTGGCTGTGCCTCCTTTCCTGCTCATTAACAAGGCCACATTCATTCTTACCCTCCATGGGTGTTGCCGAATTTGTCTGAGTAGGCCAATATTGCCGCAGCCCATAATTCGACTTTAATTAATTCTCAGCCAGATGGAAATTCCTGTAGTTACTAATGAAAGAAATGTTGTTTCTCTCAAGGCGGATTGACCGTAAAGCGAGCGGCTTTGCTACAGTGCTCAGGGTAGAGAGGAATGCTAATAATTCTAAAAGGCTTACAGTGCGCTGGCAGTATCCATGGCAATTCTTCACATACAATGGTGGCCTTTTTTTACTGGAGTGGAGAGGGGAGGGGAGGGGAGGGGAGGGAGGCGTCTTCCTCGTTGATTCAGTTTGGTGCAATATTAAGAAAGAGCTCCTGTGCACTTGCCGCTGTTCAGGTTATTATGACGTTTATCCAGAGCAGTTTGCTTTGCTCAAGTTAATGATTATGAAGTGGACAGGGTAATGGTTTTTGGGACTGTTAGACTACCTGGCTTGGTATTCTAACGGAGTTGTTACTCATAATATCAGTGGTTAAATATAAACAGGATCTCTCGCCGATCATTGCAGAAGTTTCCTAGCATAGATAAGATTTTGATCACAGGTCAGCTTTTTTTTTGTGCGTCACATTGCCGGTCCCTGCAGGAGGACAGTGTGAGGGCTTTGTGCACTTTTATCATCAATAAAGTCGGGCTCTGTTTTAAGACTTGTTATGGCTCAGAGAAAACGGTGTGTTTCTAATTTCCCTCATGATCCAGTGATTGCTATCAACATCACAGAAGCATATATAATCAAAATCACTTACGCCCTCACAATCAGTGACTCAACCGTGGTGAACACAGAGGCAAATGTTGCACTAATTGCCCTCTGGATAACCTTCTGTTTATTCATTCGGTTTCTTGATCCGCTCAGTACTTTCCTGTGCTTGAGGGAGCTAGAGGGGAAAATATAAATGTCTTTCAATATAAACGTGCACTTCACTGAGCCATTACAGTACGGATTAAACCCAACATGTACCATGTATGGGTAATTGTATTACTATTGCAGTACATACAAATGCTATATTTAATGGTTCAAAAAAACTCATAAATCCAGTAATGCCGTAAAGCAGTTTTGCTTATTGATTTATAATATTGCCGTCAGTGGCCTAATAACCACAATGGTGCAGAAGCCAATTAATGTGGGGATTCTTGGCTGTAATTTTAGTATTCATGCAGTTAAACTATCTACTATAATGAATGTTCTATGTATAAAGCTTTTACCGTGTTTTCGGTGTGTCCCAGCCCTGAGACGGTACTAAAGTTTATTATTCCCAGGTGTTCCTCCTGCTGGGACTTTCTGTATATGGCTTTAACACTTGGAGAAGGAGCAACAACCCCCTCCCCTCCTGCTTGTTAGTCAGCTTCATTAGTGAAACTCAGGCTGTAAGCAGGCTAAATGTATGTAGTGGAGGAGCTGTGAAGCCACTGTCACGAGTAATCTTTCTTTAAGTTCGAGATGTCTTACAGGTTTCCAGAAGGACCTTAAATATACAGAGTTTTGTAGTTGAATTTGCTTAATTAGAAGTGATAGAAGTTCTTATTCTTCCTAAGCCTCTTTTTTGTCTTTCGGCTGCTCCCTTTTGAGGTTGCCACAATGGATCATCTGTCTCCATCTCACCCTATCCCTAGCATCCTCCTCTGTCACACCAACCCTCCGCGTGCCCTCCTTCACTGCGTCCATGAAGCTTCTTTGTGGTCTTCCTCTGTCCCTCCTGCCTGGCAGGTCCATCTTCAACAGCCTTTGTTCACTACATCCTCTATCCCTCCTCTGCACATGTCCAAGCTGCAGACTGAAAAAGAACAATGCTTTTCTCCCTAGATTGTTGCTTTGTGTTCAGCACTACGCTCCGCAGTCTGTGTTCAGCCCCGTCGCCGCTTGTGGAAAAGAGGAGTACTGTCTCAAATGTCATAAAAGCCATGGCTCATGAACTTTAGGAAAACTTTAGGAAACTGCAGAAACAAAGTTTAGGTAGAAATGACAGAAGACGTAATTATATGACTGATAGAAATAGCAGATATACGATAATCATATGATTGATAGAAATAGCAAAAATGCTATAATTATGAATATGACAGCTGATGCGGTCTCCCTCCAGGAAACCGCAGTCTTTATAAGTTTGCAAAAAGCCATAATCAGCAGCACACCAGGCATGCGCGCTCTGCCGAGGAAATTACCACGTTGTTTGGAATTATAGTCATTTGGACATGGAAGCAGCTGGATAAGTTTGGGAATGTGGCTTAATTGCTAAGCCTGTGTCCTTTTTGTAGACCACAGGTTAATGGCTGGTGTGTTTTTATATCAACAATGCTTACATACGCTTGTAGATAATGTGGCTAATGAAACGGAAAAGTGGTATTTTTAATCCCCTCTTGTTAGAATACATTTTCTTATAGATTTTTTTTCCCCATATAATTTCATGTATTTGCTTGTATAATGGACTCTTAGTTTAAACAGTGGCCACCTTGTTCAGTAGCATTCAGTAGCCTATTAAACAGTTCCCCTAGCTCGTGTCTTCTGAATACTGACTGCCCTTGTTAGAGCGTGCACCATCCAATTAGCTTCCTTCCTTATCGCCGCTGACCTGGAGGAGGCTGACAGCTGTTATCAGCTCCAGCACCTCCCAGATTCCACATTCACCATTCATAGTATGTGCACAGCATTTCTGTGTACTTGCATCCTCATAGGGAACTGTGTTTATTGTGGAGCTGTACTTATCTGACCTGTGAGCAGTGAAGGCTGTTCTGCTATTATTCCAAGATGGGTTGTTTGGGTTAAAATGACATGAAGAGACCTGCTGAGAGTTCCTTGTTGCCTTCTGAGTGATGTCCTCCATCCACTGTTTGCTTGATAAAAGAAGTTCAGGATTGCTTACTTAACATAATTTAGAACTGTTGAGGTTTTTCTGCCAGATAAGATTTGTTATGCATTCATAGATGCTTGGTTATGGGTATGATAAGACTAAATTTAGCCTTGAAAGGCAAGCTTTTTTTTTTTTTTTTTTTAACTCTCTTGCTCTTCCCTGAAGTTAAAGATCCAGCAATACTTTTAGTGTATAGAGCAACTTTATTGCTTGGCCAACACATTTTGGCTTATGGCCTTCATCGGACTCATAAAACACACTGCAGGCAACATTTTAAATAGGATAGGTACGGAGCACAAAAAACAAAACAACCAATCACAAAGATCCACATGCACAAAGGTCATTGACGCACCAACAAGGATTGGCTACGATCTTGTGGTTTAGAGTCAGTCATTGTTCCTGGCCACACGCCGAATTGCAATAGTAGAGCAGTGAAGTTGTTCTATTTACTGTAAGAGCTGCTAGAGCTTTAACTTCTTGAGATCTTACCATCTACTCTATGCGCATTGAAAGTAGGTGAAGCTGTGCCAGAAACCGCTTCTCTGTTTCTGCTCTTGCTTTTTATTCTAATCCAATCTGCTCAGCTCTTTTTTTTTTCTTTTTTTTTTCTTCTGCCAGTCCTTCCGTCACAGCAATGCCATTTTACCGTGCGGTTTTGGCCCTGAAGCGAGCAGTGTCTCGGTCCAGTTCAGATGAAACTCCTCTTCCTGTTATCTCTCTGGCCTTGGATGAACCTCATTTAGTCTCTGTGTTTGTGAGCCTGTCTTCAGAGGTTGTCCTGCTGCTGTTGCTCTGTGCTCTCAAAGAGTGACTTCATGGAGACAGCTCAAACTTCAGGGGTCTGGCTCGCCTCTCGTTTGGACGCTGGCCAGAATGAGCTCATCCGTGACAGTGCGTCCAGCTGCTTAGTCGTAGGAGTGCTGTTCTTTCTTGACCTTTTCACCCGGCAACAACTCTGTGAGGTGGCTGGTGTGAGGATGGGGGTTAGTGTGAGTGTGACACGGTTCCCAGAAGCTCCGGCAGGGACTGACCACTGGCAGCCTGCCGCCCCCTCGGCGCCTGCTAAGCAGCACGGCCTCAGGCCTCCACTGTTCCCTACGGAGAGGCCCAGTTTGTTCTGGACACATGCCAGCACTGAGCGGTTGGGGGCAAGGCCAGGTCAGCTCTCAGGGGTGGTCTTGTAGTCCATGCGTGTGAATGTATGTGTGATGTGTTCGGAGCCATGATGATTAGCTCGTGTTTTGTTTTTGTGTGATTCTGTTATTTTTGCTTTGGTGTTAAGCTCTCGGGCTGTAAGATCTCTCTCTGTCTTTGTCGAGCCCCCCCCAGCGTGTCCTGGGAATAGAGAGGAGGAACAGCACACAAGAGATTATGCTTCTAATTCATTCAGCTATTTCTATGAAGATAAATGCTGATGGGGTGCGCATCCTGAAGGAAGCCGTTGTCTGTTAGGGGATACAGAATTGCTAGTTCCAGCACTGCTACTCATGTGATGGTGCTGTATAATATCAGTGTGAGTTAGAGATCTCTGGAGCATATAAGGTATCAGCAGGCCAGAAAGAAATCCCCCGGGAGGAAGATAGCTGCACTGGGCTGTGTGCTGGGCTCTGTCACTCAGTCATCTCCTGGCCTAACACAGTCAATCTGGTCTCAATCTGTAGCAAAGCACACGAGCAGGAGGGGGGGCAGCCAAAGGTCAGAACCTGAGAAGGAGTCATATCTCTCCCCCTCTCCCTCCTCTTTCTTGTGATCTACTTCTCCAGCTCCACTACTTGGCCACCTCCTCCAATGCTTCACCCACTTCTGCCTTAGCTCACCATTTGGAATCCATTATCCAGCCCGGCTGGAGTTTTCTGATAATTAAAAGGAGACGTTCTCGATGTTCCCTCTCAGATTAACGGCTGTTCTCAGGGATCAGTCATTGGCAGGGCGAACACAGCAAGGAGATTGGTGCTCATCCAGAGCCGGGGGTAAATCCTAGTGTACATATATAGTGTGAGCGAAATCCCTGTTTTTCTTTGTTTTTTTTTTTAAGTTAGCAGTTTTGGAGCTGGGATTTGCGATGTATAGGAGCAGAGGCTGGGGGAAGAGGTGTTCATCTGGGGTAAGTTAAGGCTCTGGTGCGCAAAATAAGCTATCAAAAACATCTGTCACATAGCAGAGATCCTCTGAACTCCCGGGTCAACTCTGGAATCGGCTTAATTTGCCTGCAAAGGTTTGGCAGCGGCGCTGCTCGGCACAGAGGCCCGACACACTTGTTGTTGCGCTCTAATAAAACGAAGCCTCCAAAAGTGCACCTGGTCAAATTGAGTTCATCACGCATCTCTGAAACTGTGTTTGACAGCGCTGACCTTTATTACGAGGACTTGGCTCAAATGGGTATTTGCATTCCGTTTCTCCTTTCACAGTCGATGAAAATTGTACCCGTTATTCAAATATCCGCGTGGTATGAGAATAAAAATCCCTGATGGCAGCCAGCACTAACATGAACCCTCTGTCCAAATACATTAATTTGGTTAAACAAATTCATAAAAAAAAATAAAAAAAAGTCAAATAAAGTTGAAGTTTTAGCTAAAGAAGACTTCATCTGATGCAATACAAAATGAACTCCCGTGCACTAATAAACTAGTGAGGCTTTTTTTTTTTTTTTTGTTAGTTAAAAAAAAAACAGATGAATCACATCAGATTTCAGAGGTTATGAGTTTCAGCTAATATGAGTCATTTTCCTCTCATACACCCTCCTTATCTGTGAGCACATCTGCTAGACTCAGGTTATTTTCTCTGCATGCAGCAAAACACAGTTCCTACCATCATTTTTCCTGGCAAATTTAAGAGTTACCAACTTGCAGTGTGACCTCAGTCTAAGTCAGTCACTTGTTTGCCGTTGGAGCATGTGATAAGTCCTAATGACAGTGCAGCCAATTTGATCTCTCGGGGTAGTGTACGAAGCATAGCTGATCTTGAACTTGTGACACACAGCTAGCCTGACAATTCACAGCTGCGGGGCCCCAAAGATCATCACAGGACTCTTAAATCAGATGATATGGGAGCTGATATGGTCTATTTTTGTATTATGTTGACAGCTTTTCTGCAGTTATATATTCTTCTGTCATGTGAGGCTGTAAATGTTTCAGGATGCGCCTTGCTGCAGTGGCAGCTGTATCCTCCGATCAGAAGATGCAGCGTGACGCTCGCGTTACTTTATAGCTGCGGCCGAGGTCAGGCCTTTTGAAATCTGTGGCACAGTCTTGGTAAGAACAGGGTTACGAGAATTATTACTCATCTTCATGGATCTCAAGAGGAGATCCAGGCCACTTCAGAAACGCAGCTTTTATAGCTATGCGGGTCTGCTCCAACGTACTATTAGAGGTAGCATAAAAAGCTCAGAGCCCTGTAGAGCCCTGAAATTTCTTTAAAAACAAAATTCAGGTATGTTTTTTTGCACCTTTTCTCAGTTCTCGATTCAGTCTTATTTGCTTGTGGATTAAAAAAAAAATAATAAAGCAGTTTAAACATTTCCAGTGTGGTTGTGGCCAGTTTTGTCTTGTCTGGTTAACCTCAGGGAGACAGATTAGTGTCTTGTGTTGAAAAGCTCTCAGCATCTGTTTGTTAGCAGCTTGCACAGTCAAAAATAGCAGAGCACAATTTGTTTTTATTACAGCCCTTTCTGTCATTTCTGCTTTAACACCTTGTCTTTCTCCGTAAGTCCTAATTACAGGGCTGGAAGTCACGATGTGTTGGCACATAACCTCTGCTTCTCTTGAAATGGTTCACCTGCCTCATGCATCATTTCCTGCCAGCCTCCAGTGAAAACAACAGCCAGGGCTGTTGCAATGCTCTAGACATGTGTGGCTCGTTAGCATGATAAATATTACACTAGTTGCAGCACTTCGGCATTGCTGTGAAAAGAGCACTTAAACCTTCTGTAAACTAGCAGTGTAAAATCACATTTTAGAGACACTGAAGCAATCCAAACACGAATCTTTAAGCTAACGCCTTCTGCTACTTGACTCTATGTGTGATATGAGTTTGCAGGCACATTTTTGCATGTTTATGCTTAAAGCCCAGTGTGAAGAATGTCTTTGAAATCGGTCGTGTGCAGAGAAACCGCAGGCTGGCAGCGCAAGTAACAAAGAGGGTTTTAGCCGAGGGGCCTCTTGAATCAGCGATGCCATGCCTCTCGCTCTCCCCCACATAGAAGGCCTGCTGCTGTAGTCACAGGGCAACATCAGCAGCCTTATAAGAAATTGCTTCTCTGCTCCAATCAGAGGAATTCAAACATGTGCCTGGGCCAGCCGCCTTCCTCTCTATTCCACTATTTTAAGAGCCAGACCAAGGGGGGTGGAATTACACTCCAATATACTTAATCATTTCCATCAGTGATGTGGAATACAGAGCTCTGCTGCTCCGGGGCTCTTTCCATGAGGCATATTCACTGTCCACATAAATGTCCTCGAACAATTATGGGGAGGGGAGATCACTGCACAGCTACTGCTTGTACAGAAGCTTTTGAAATTGTCAATGATGTGCATCACGCCTGCTTCAAGCGAGCAGTGTGTGCAGAGTAACTGTAGTGCTGAGAAAGAAAGATAGTGAGAGATTCTGGGGGCGCAAAAGAAAGGACAGTGGATGCGGTCGCGGTGGTCTACCAGCAGCTGTCATCCTAAACGAGTGACTCAACTCTAGGAAGTGGCTTTTGACATACAGTCTAGAGTAAAGGAAGTGTGCACATTGCTCTAGTCTGATCAACTGTTTATCAGCTCGTTCCCTTTTATCCTTCACATTCAGTTGCATGTGCCCGGTGTCAGAGAGGCAGTGCTGTTACTTATGGCTTTTTTCTTTTTGTTTGTAGTGGTCTTATCATATTTTTCTGAGGTCCCTCCGAGAGACGAGAAGATAAAATTGCAGGATGTGGGATTCCCCCCACAAGAAATAATCATCCCTCTTCCCGCTTGTCCTGTCATCTGTGTGGTTAAGGGGGGCGGGGGTTCAGAGGAAGGAAAAAGCGTGTGCAGAAGTGCAGGCGAGCTCGCACGCTGCGGGGAAGATCACAAAGACTTTGGCAGGAGGGTGGCTGTGATGTGGCGGCCCTCTGATACACATGGGCACCATTCTGGCCCTGGATGGCAACAGTGGAGGTACTGCTCACCGGAAAGCCCCGGCCGTCTGCTGCGTGACACAAAAAAGGCTGCTGTGGCCCAAAGGTTTCTCCACCTCAGAGCTGCCGCTGCCCAGCAAGACCCGGACGGGAGTCTGGTACAAAGCAGCAGTTAATCCAACCTCGCCTTAGCAGCTTTGTGTTTAGAGGATTCAGAACAGTTTATTTTAATTGGTCTAAATCTTCATGTCATTTATGCTGGTGTTTGCAAAACCAGAAGATTCAGTGAGTCCCGTAATCACCAAGTCATCACTGACGTTTAAAGGTGTAGTCAGCCCCGTCACACGATGTTTTGATTTTCTTGCTTTATTATTGCCTGACAGCTTAACCTCTCCTACCAGTGCACCCTCTGACACACACTGAGTTAGCTGCGGTGGGAAGGCAAGCCTCTGCATGTGGACGAAACAATAGCTGCATAAACCGTATTTATCATGATGGCAAGAGGGTAAACAAACAGTTGTTCTCCTGTGTGGTCCTTCTCTTTTATTTGAACTTTTGCACGCTTCACTTATCACCTAAAGTATCCTGAAGAAAGTCAGACACGAGAGTTCGCCAAATGACAACCTGAAAGTTTGAATCCGAGTTCACCTGACGTGCAGCTGGTTCATGAATGTGGGTGCACATTCATGTGAGTGTGAAGCATTAAATGCAAGTGATGCAGCAATGGATGGGAAACGACACCAACTGATTGTCAGCAGTGAGTAAGTGTGAAAGTCAGCACGGCGCAGGTGAGATAAAAGATTACAAGAAAGGAAGGAGGGAATTTTTAGTGCTATATTGGACCTGATAACTTTTTTTTTTCCCTCGTAAAGTTATACCTTTTATCTTTGCGGTTAGGTGCGGCTTTAAGCAGGCTTTGCTGAAAAACGGCACACATTTATTACAAAATAAAGGCAACAAAAATAAATGAACAGACATTGTGTACGGGGGTTAATCCACTTCCACTTCTGAATCAGCTTAGGAAAACACCTTTCAACCTTTACCTGTTAAGATCTTTTCTACTCTGAGAAATCACACAACATATTTAAGTCACAAAGAAATGACTGGGGGTGACTTCCAGAGGAGTAGGATGCAATGGTTTAAAACCTAAAATAAGTAAACATATCTTACAAAAGATTTTTAGTTATTTTATAGTAGAGTTGCTTGGTCTGTCATATGATCTAGCCCTGCTGTTTTGCCCAGCTGTGCGGGCCATATGTGCAGGGGGGGCTCTAGGTATTTGTGTTACATACAGGGACTGAGCCAAAGGGTGCTGAGAGGTGGCCGCTGTCCCCACAGACAAACATTTGGCCACTGTGGTCACCCACACACAACTAATAGTGACGTTTTAGAAGCTGCTTGCATACTCAGAGAATTAGAACTTGGACTAAAGGGGCGTCCACACGCGATGTGATTCACAGCGACGTGGCGACCAGAGACCGTAGAAGGTCAGAGACATCCAGCAACTTCAAAATAACCAGTGGTGACCTGAAGTGGGCGGGTCCAGAGTTAAACTTTTCTCGACTTCAAGGTGAAGGACTGAAGCGACTGCCAATTAGAGTGCAGGATACCTTTGATTGACATCAGATGCATCAGAGGGTTACCTAGGCAATCGGAGCCTGGAGTGCCTGCTAGCAACCAGCCGTCAGCTTCAGTTCAAAGCGATGCACGACGAGCGACTCGCTTCCTGTGTAGACGCCTCTGTGGAATTATTTTTAGCAGCACAACCGCCCTTTTAAATTCCAGTTATTCGTGGACCTTATCAGCAGTTTCTGTTGGTTGAAGGTGACATTGAATAGTTTATTTTATGGGTGACCTTAATGTGAGCCAAAAAATGACAACAAGAAAACAAGACATCATCATCTATCCCGCTTCAGTCTTACTATAATGATAGTAGCATATGTATATGTATATCAGTTCTGTATGTGTCTCCTCAGCGGGTGTGCCAATCTGAATGAAACTTTGCCCAAATATTGTCACACACAAAGCAATGAACTTCCACCTCCACTGGTTTCACAACCAAACAGGATTATAGATTGATGTTATGTGGATTTTCAGTAAATCTGTAAATTGCAATAGCTGTAATATTATACCTATAATATTCAGTAGGCTGCCAATATAGTATTCACCAAATATTTTCCATGCGCCAGTTGTAAGACCCAAACACCAGCATAGTTTAGCTTAGTATGCAGTAAAATTCTTATCTACGAGTAACTTTTGAGTCACTCCACTGTGAACTTTACTATTCAGACTGTTTACTATTAGACCTTGAGCAACACTTGGTATAGTGAACCGTCTGGTGTCAGTCATTCCACAGAAGTGTTTAGATAGTCAGCGGGATTTCAGCTAAATGGGTGAGTCAGTAACGAGGAGTTATGAGTAGCGTCAGTTTTTGTTTCCCCTGAAAAGCAGTAGCAGCGTTATGACTGCTCAGGTCTGCTGTTTACAGTCTGTGATGGCTTTTGACTCCTCCCCTCCTTTGCTGACCCCCACCAAATCCTGTATTTATTAAACAACCCCACCACCTGTCTATGCAAGAGGAATGTGAGTGCTGTCAGGGCCCAACAACCACCATCACCACCACCGCCGCCGCCGCTGCTGCTGCTGCTGCTGCTGCCAGTTTCTGCTTCCATTTTGGTGGAGACAGGAGAGGGAGGGAAAGATTAACCGCTGGACTGCTGCGGTTTTAGGCCTGCCTTACAGGACCATGCAGACTGCTGGTTCTCTCATTAGCCTCCCTCTTTTTCCTTCCAAATTCTCTCTTTCCCCTTCATTGCGCCGCGATGTGCCAGTGAGTTTTTTGGAATACTGAAATAGCCTGTGTCTTGTTTTATTTGTCAGGCATTCAGTGAGAATTCCCCCTCCAACCCACAGCTGGCTCAGGAATGTCCTCTCAAGTCTCCACTCACTTCATCACCTCCTTGTCCCCCACTCCCTCTTTATTATTTCCCTCCTCTCTTCTCCTGCACTGGCTCTCCATTGTCCTTCTCTCCCCACATTGCTCCACATTTTATCTCTTTCCCTCATCGTGTCCCTCTATCTGTCTGCCCGTCTTTTCAGGGATGGTCGTTAGGAAGGGGCTGACATGGGGAGACGAGTCGATCGGTGCCAAAGCTCACAAACTGCTCGCTGCAAACACAAAGAGTTGCTGTGGAGATGGGATCACATATGGCTAAATTGGATTTGCTCGCTTTGTCTACCCGCTCACTTTTATTATTTCTCTTTCTGTCTCTGCCTCTTGCGCTCCTTAATGTTACTTTTCCCTCTGTGCGATCCTGTGAAGCTCATTTATTTATTCTAATAATCTCTCAACTGTCTACGTTAAAAAGATGGCTCATAAGTACCTGTCAACTTTTTACAGAGATACACTAAATAAAGTGATGGCAGAAAGAAAGCACTTATATGTGAAGGCCTGTTGTGAATCCTCCGCATCTTATTAGGCATAACAATGAAATAATGGCTGAAACAGGATAGTGTTTACTGAGAGTATTGGGAATGACTCCTTTAAAAAATAAAAGACACGGAAATTAATGTGCACCAGTAGACTGAGGTGAGATTACTGTATTTCTGTCTCAGGTTTGAATGCATCACTGCACATCTTCCCATATAGGCTTCACTGCACGAGTCCTTTGCAGCAGGCAGTTCTTTCATAATAATATTTAGTTGTTTTTGGTCTTCACTTCAGATAAAGATGTTTATCTCACCTGAAAAGAGCTGACTTTTTCAGCCTTGCACACACAATACGTGTGTGCAATACACTTGTAAATACACTTTTTTTTTTCTTTTTTTTGGCCAGAGTAGCTGCCTACTGGGGCCAAAAACAACATTAGCAGAGCAGTGGGACCGAAGCAAAACTGTAAAGTTGCGGGCTAGAAAATGAAAAACTGAACTGAAAGGCTGCTATCGAGCTTTGCGTAACTGCAGTTGGGTAATAATTCTCCGCTGGGAATCCTAGTCACATACAAGTGGGCCTATTATTGATGTTGATTTAGAAAAACATATTTCAGCTTCTTTAAGGAGAATTAAGCCTCAAAACTTCAGTTACCCCCCTGGGGATGCCTCCTCAAACCAGTCGGGCTGCAGTTTAGAGCCATATCAGTCCAGACTCGTATAAGACGAGCAGTGAAGACACCGAGGGATTTATATAGAAGGGAGTGCTTCAAATATGGATGAAGCACAAAGGCAGATCTACAGGTCCAAAAAGAAAAAAAAGTTTTAAGAGGAGATTTAAAAGATTTTACGGATTATACATTCTGATCTCTGACAGTTTGGGAGTTCAAATGGCAAAGGCCCGCTGACCTTTGTTTACTAACTGAGGCCTTGGGATACCCAGCAGAGCTCCCAGGCACACAGGCGGTTAGCAAGGCAGTGATTTAATTCAGAGCACGGCTATTTAATGCTTTGAAAGTCATTAGCAAGATTTTAAAAAATCTGTGCAAAACTGAACAGGCAGCCAGTGTAAGTTTGCCAGTAGTGGAGTAATATGTATCCTTTTGCATAAAAATAACACGTCTTCGTCTTTAGCTCATCCAGCCAAAGGCCCAATGAGCTTGCGCCACGGTGAGGCGTCCTTCATCCTTCCACAATCCTCGAGAATCGCTACTCCTCCTAGAGATTCAATCAGACTTGCACACAGTGATTACTTCTTTAGCCAAATTGCGCACACGGTCACGGTCACATTGGTCATCAACACATTTTTCATTTTCATTCAGTTTTTGCAGCGCTGTCAAGGAATCACAAGAATATTTGTGCTTCACACATTACATTAACCTATGGATTTTTCAGGTTTAGTCATGGCCAGCACCCTGTTTTGTCACGTCTCATTGATCTTGACTATCAGCCACAAGATTTTTGCTTCATCCTTGAGTCTAATTTAAATTTAAAGACACTTCCATGAGGACTTCCTGAGACGACGGAAGGGAAGGGATGGTAGGACGACCTGATAACATAATGACTTTAGTTGCAGAGGCATAAAAGAAAAGATTGGTAAAATTTGAAGATGTTTTGAAATGTGAACATATTCCAAAAATACCTTCCCTGAGCAGAATTTGTCCTTAAATAGTCATCCAGTGGAGTGTATCAGAAGTTGTATGGCAGCGTGGTTTTGAATCATCCACAGAGGACTATTTTATGAGTTCAAATACCTTTGACATGCCACAGGGGTGAGCATGTGCTCCCTGCCGAGCTACCTGCACTCAGCTCTGCAGAAATCAACAGCCAGCTTAAAAGAGATTGCTCAAGGGGTGTTACTAAGTAAGCATAGCTGTTATAAACTGCAGCCAAAACCTGTGACCCCCGTCTGTTTCTAATGATTTACAGCAAGAGGCCGCGGTCTCCTTCATTTTCCAGTCTTCTCCTGGGGAACAAAGGGAGCGTTGTTCAGGACACGGAGAGTGCAGTAGAAGCAGATCTATAGATGGGGTTAGGTCAATGTTAAGGTGGTTCAACGAGTGTGTTCTTTTCCCCTAAACATACACAGCAGCTGGGTAAGGTTTGTCTGTGCTGAGTTCCGGGCTCATTTTTGATGTTGAAAGATAATAATCCAGCACATTGTGGCCTCTGGAGGAAGTTTGATTCCCCCTCCCCTCATGGTACACCGCCATAAAAAGTTTTATCATGCTACAGTATCTTCCAGAGAGCACGGCTACACCCAGTGTTTCCGATTCTCTCCACCCCCTCGGTTCTGTCTTCCTATCAAACCTAAGTTACTTTTTAAGATCAAGAAATTCCACAGAATGATTAACACAAATTCCTCCACGGAAAATTGCTCAAAACAACTATGAATGGACTCCTGCAGTGAATAAAGGCTGGCTGCGGGCTTTTGTGGACTATATATATTCTAATGCTCCATCAGCATGCCATGAATCCATTGTTAAGCTCTCCGTCTCCCAAACACAACAACGGAGCAGAGCATCATGAATAATACGGCATCTAATACCTCATGAAATATACATTAGTTGAAGTGCTTTCAGAGCTCTGCAGCACATCATCCTTCATGATTCATACGTGCTCTCTCCCTCACATGAGGGAGAGAAAGCATGCAGCGGCACTGTGCCGGTGGAAGCACTTGTTGATGGTGAAGCTAAAGTGAACCAGATGTACTGGATGGGACATGCCGCGTTGCTCCTCGCTGAGGTAATTCCTGGGTTCTGTTTTGAGTTGGTATATCATTTGCATGCTCACGCGGGTGTAAACTTTAAAGACAAACAGGGAAGTGTTTTGTGCAGGTGTTAAAGAAGTTATTTCGCTCAGTTTGGCGTGATCCCAAAGGGAAAAATTAGTAAAGAGAGAGGGGGGAAAAAAACCCACTGGAACCCAAACTTCCCCTATAGAGTTACTGGAAAATTTGTCCTAAGGAGTATTTCATAGTAAGAGTGGTTACAGTCCTCCCAGCCACAACCTCCCCTCCTCTGAACCTGTGAATCACGAGCTACACATAGAACCACAGTTCTGTTAAATGTGAAGGCAATATGAAAAGCTCCTTTATGGAAATGGAAATGTACTGGCATTTATGCAGCACTTTCCCAGTCTTACTGACCACTCAAAGCCCTTTGGTTAAATGTGGCTTGTAATTCATACATTCATACAACTCTTTATTCCTACACTGGCCTACTTAAAATCTCTCGTTGACCTAACGTGCATTTATAAATTACACATTTGAGATGTCAAAGAACGCTATGGTATGCATGTGAAAGAATGGTAAATATGTGGTAATGTCTCTGAGAAACTGTATCTCAACAATTTCCCTTTCCAATGGTCTGTATCCAGTTCTGTCACACACGAGACTGAACCAGAGCTTTTCTTGGAGCGTGTGGTGCAAGAAACCTTGAAGGCCAGATCGTTAGCACTTGTCGGATAATGTATGTCCTTGTGCCCAAATGGTCCCAGACACGAGACAAAGGCGTTACTCCCTCATACTTTCCAGGAGGGAAAACTGGTACGCCAGACCTTGAGTCCAGATCAAGGCTTTCGGGAGACTTTGAGTTGTTCTAACTTGTCTCATTCAAACACACCTCAGTGAATGTAAACACACATAATACACAAAACACTGACTGGAATGTCAAGATAACAAATAGTAAGCTTTACTTGCGACTCGAGGTTCCTCATTTGTGTCTGAATACGGTTTGAGATCTTCAGAGATTTTGGGATACAGGTCAGGTGCACGTTGCTGCGTTGGGCACAGCACTTTCTAACCAAAAACAGAACCTGAAGACAGCTGGTGTGAGCACTGAAAATCAAAACCGCTGGTCTCAACTCTGCTTAACATACCAGTGACTTACATGACTTTGACTTACGTCAAGATTAGATTAGCTGGACTAAGTAGGGGGATGACTTACGTTTAATATTTTTTAAAGCCTTCCCCAGAGACTGTGAAGAACTGAAACAGCCAAAATCTAAATATGTAATAATAATGATAATAATAACATCTTAATAAAGAAAGTAATAATTTGATGCAGTAATATGCAATTTAATGCAATCATAAATAAATGCATACAGTCAGAGGTACTCTTAAAATGGAAAGGAAATACATTAACTGATGCAAAAGCAGCAGCTCAGTGCATTTAGGCGGGGTCAAGACAACCTGCTGAAGTCCAAACTGAGCATCAGAATGGGGAAGCAAGATCCAGACAGGATGGTCTGAGTATTTCAGAAATCTTCCCACATCCCGCCATATCTAGGGTTTACACAAAATGGTCTGCAAAAGAGAAAATATCCAGTGAGTGGCACTGCTTTGGAGGAAAATACCTTGCTGAGGTCAGGGGAGAATAACCCACCTGCTTCGAGCTGAGAAAGATAAACTAAGATAAAACTTTAATGATCCCACGACAGGGAAATTTGTGCATTACAGCAGCTCGGTGCGGAGGAGAAGGATGAATAAAACAAATGAAATAAAATAGAACAGAAAGCACCACTTGTTACAACCAAGGTATGCAGAAGAGCATCTCTGAACGCGTAACATGCCAAACCGTGAAGTAGATGGGCTACAGCAGCAGAAGACCAAACTCTGTGCTGATCCTGCTATGGTCTACAGTTGAGGCTGCAGTTTGCACAGGCTCACCAAAATGGGACAATAGAAGATTGAGATGTTCAGATGGTAGGTTCAGAATTTGAAGTAAAAACAACATGAAAGCATGAATCCGTGCTGCCTTGTATTAAAGGTCCAGGCTGCTGCTGGTGGTGTAATTGTGTGGAGGATCAGTAACAACTGATCATTGTTTAAACACCACAGTCTATTGTTGTTGACCATGTCTGTCCCTTTATGAGCACACTGCAGATGTGCAGCTGACAAACCTGTGTGATGCTATCATGTCAATATGGACCAAAATCTCTGAGGAGTGTTTCCAGCACCTTGCTGGAATCTATGTCACAATGAATTAAATCAGTTCTGAAGAGCAAACGGGGTCCAACCCAGTACTTGGAAGCTGTAAAGGTGAGTGTGCACTGCCGTTTCCCTCCTCTAGCACCAAGAGTTTGTTTAAAATAGACTTAAATAGGATGAATCTTCACGCTGTCTGATATTCTGCAGTCACAAAGTAGCACCATCTCTCATCAGCTCTTTTACATGCCAAGTTCAGCAGGGACAGCATGCAGGTCCATTCTTAGGTAAACACAGGAGTTGCAAAGCGGAGCCCTGCTGTCCTGGTTCGTTGTCGGGGGACCGCAGGCATGCTTGGACACATCAGCCCTGGATCACATTGCTTTTGTTGGGCCTGTCTGAGGTCCACGCTGCTCCTCATGACATCAAAGGGCCATGTCAGTGTGTGTTAACAAAGATGAGAGGCGGTAAAAGCACAACTCAGTGGAGTGTGATCAGTAGGGGCCGCGGTGCACCCTCTGGACAACACCGTGTTGTGTTAGCAGGCAGGGTAATCATGCAGCACTACCAAAACACCCAAACACAGGAGCTGAGATGAGGAGCCAGCTCGTAAAGGTGTACAGGACAAGAAGGAACAAACAGGTGATGATTCGGATGGAAAAAGTGGATAGGTGGAACGTTTGGATGGAGGCAGAGGACACTGAATGGCTAACTGTGGGTGAGACTCTGTTCAAATGACTCACTAAACACACATCAGAACAAAAACAGGCTACTGTGTTATCTCCTGTATGTGCCACTGGACTGAATGCATGGACAACATTCAGCTATTTGATAAGCGCTACAATAGGACAGAGGTGAAGCAGGTTGGGAGAGAGGATGGTGGAGGTCAGGAGTCACCACACAGGAGGCAAAACATCCTCTGCAATACTCCCAAAAGTCACATCCCCTAATGTTGCTGCAGCCAGACCTGAACATCCTCTCAGCAGTCCAAACGCAGCCACGCTCTTCCCCGTACACCTAGTCTGTAACAAATAACGTGGGATGAAAAAGTCATCTGTGAAAATGTTTGGATTGTTATGTCTGAGAGGCACGCCTGTTATCGCCCGGCTGTTTGTATAATATTTTTATACGCTGCTGTTGTGGTTTCGTTAAAAAAAAACACCCCCCACTTAACCGCTTGATGGGTTTAATGTTTTAGTTTTAGAAGACAGATACATATTTGTTTGTTTATTGAGGAGAATACTGTGAACCTGATGCTTTGAAGGTCAATGTGTTGAGAAAAATAACACATTGAATACGTGAGGTTTTCACCACTTTTTGGCAGTGCGCGTTTTAGCTGCTATTTCTTATATAAAAGAAATAGAAAAACCTTCATGTCTCATATATTTTTTTTCTATATTTTTGTTTCTATTTTCTCCACAGTGGTCTCTTCAAGAGTCGTTTAACATTTCCGTGTGCAGACGGCAGTTATTGTCCTTACGGTTTTAGCTGCCGCGAGTGTGTGCCGGCTTTTCACGGTGCCAGTGGCAGAGAAAGATGTGTTTTATCGACAGGTGTGACTCCTGACCCTTCCTCTGTCTGTGTCTGTCAACACATCTAACCCTGATGTCTCAGCTCAGGCGTGGAGAGACATGCTGCACCACCGCCGGCTTTGTCTGCTCACCTGCTCCCATGAATACAATATCCAGTCTGTTAAACAGCAGCAGCTCGTGCTTCTAATTGCTCTTGTCTTTGCAGCTTCTACCTGGATTGTGCAGTCTTGTCTCTGACACGTTAAAAAACATGGAAATATGATTGAAACGATTGAACATAGAGCCTGTTTTTCTGATAGCATGTATTCAATCTTCTGAACCGCCTTTCAGTGAGTAATGAGGAGGGGACTGATCGTAAACTACTTGCTGATGTTGAGCAAGAATTTGCACACTGGAGATGATGTCAAAGCCCAAATATCTCTTGGCAATTCACCAGTGAGTTTCCTTAATTTATTTACTGGACAGCAAGGTTAATCTCCCTTACGAAAATTAACCATGGTTTTACTATGGTTAAATAACCATGGTTTACCATGGTTTCCTGTTTTCATAGTTGT
>JAVDPK010003100.1:350788-366146 GCA_034780415.1 Cichlasoma orientale | reverse complement strand
TCACCATGAGGTACCATAGTAAAACCATAGTTACTGCATAAAAAACATAGGAAACCATAGTGGATTTTCGTAAGGGCTTTACACAAAGATAACATTCCTGGCAAGACTCCTGGATGACACACACACACACACACACACACACAGGCATACGCGTGTATACTTTCATTCAACCGGCAGATGACTCCAGATGTTTCCTAAACAGATGAAAGGCAGGGAAGCTCCTAGCCAGCCTGCATTAGACTCAACGAACGCTCGGAAGCCGGCCAGCTGGAAACGCCCAGGTCTCCGTACTGTATCCTTCTCAGTGGCCCTCCCAGCCGAGGGTCCATAGTTGTGATTTATATCCCCAGGAAGTGTCGGGCTCGTGGGGAGGATGAGGAGTCTGACACCACTGTCATTCAATAAAGCTTCATGATAAGAGGAGATAAGCGAATAGAGGAAACGAAAAAAAACCCAAAAACAGTCTCTAAGAATACACTGCAAATGTGCTTGTGTGTGTTTATTAATACAGTTAGACTGGCCTGCTTTGCGGCAATTTTCATTTAAGTGGACAAATTATTTCTCATTTGGGGTTTTAGATCGGCAGCAAGGAATTATTAAAGCTCTCCAACAGACTCCTCTTTCACCACCGATTCATGGAAATGTCAGGATGTTATTAAATCTGCCACTGCAGCTCTGCAGAGCTTGTGGTCAAGACCTAGACTCACCCTTGCAAAAAAACAAATGGCAACTTAGCGAGGCTCCAGCCGCAGCCCGAGGTGTGCAAGCCACCCACGTTTTCCCTCATTGTATCTGAATAATGCAACATCGGTGGAAGCCGCAAACCTCTCAAAATGTCACTAGGAGTCAAAAGTAGGTGTGCCTTTCACCTGAATGGGAACAATTATGGTGTTACCTCAGCTCAATACAATGGGACCATTGTAAGAAGTATATCTCCACGGGCTGCTGGTGGATCTGAGGCTTTGCGAGATGAGAGTGGGACAGGGTTGAGGTGCGGAGCGAGCCCACCGCTGAATCGCTTCCTTTGTTTGCGGACATATCCTGGGATTTTTTTTTTTTTTTTGATCATATGGTTGGAATGGCTGAGGCTCAAAGCTGCTTAACTTTGCTTACAGTCTGGGCTGCACGCTGCGTCAGACAAATGCGAAAGCACGTTTAATCTTGCACTGAATAATGCACATTCTCATTTTAGAAAACCAGATTTGAAAAAAGACAGTATTGTTTCAAATATTTTACATAAGCTGTGTAAATGTATGGCGTTTTGATTTAGTACAGATGGTAAAGAGGATGCAGCCTTTTGTGTTTTGGGCTCATTGATCAGGCGATGTGCTGCATGCTCTGCTCATGCCTCCTTTGTGATGGAGAGTGCATTTGTGTGTGTGTGTTTGTGTGTGTCACCTGCTGCAGCTCATTCAGCTGGTTGTGATTCACCTGCATAGATGCATGTCTCATCATGACAGAGTCTCCTGTGTTTCAACAGGTGTCTGGAAGAGCAATACAGTGAACTCCTTGACACAAGAGTATATTCAGCAAAGGGATACAGCGATGTGTGTGTAAAGACCAGCTCTTTCTTCTTTTTTTTTTTTTTTAGGCCTGTGGAGTATGTTCCTCTGTGGGGTAGTTGTTGACTTAAAGAAGGTTAGTGTCTCTAATATTTTACCTTCCTCCGTCCCAAATTTGTTCTCACTTTGTAGTCTCCTGCTGTGAGCATATCTGATATGCCTTCATTTGTGTGACTTTTGACCTGCTGAAGCGTGTCTGGGTACTGGATCATGTGACCCTGGAAGTGTGTGCGGAGTGTGCCAGCCTTGAGTATGCGTGAGGCACGCTAAGTGCCGCAGGTGTGTGCGTCAGATACACAAACCGGCCGGACAACTTTGCTGATTCAGCCCTGCGGTGCTAAAGATGTGCATGAAGTGTGTGTTTGTGTGTGTGTGCGTGCCTGCGTGCGTGCGTGCGAGCGACTCGATGAGCCTACTTAGCGCGGCTAAGCCGGGCAGGCAGAGAGTGGAGTAGAGGGCAGACTACCACAAAGCACAATAATAAGATCACAAAGCACGGCCTCCATGCTCAGCTCCCATGATCCATGCTCAGCTGATCCTGCAGCTGATCTGGCAGCAACGGTCTCCTTGTTCCACTCAGTCAGCACATCAGCCGCTTTCACCTTCATCCAGGTTATAAACACACATATATTAATACTCTTGCCGCATTCTGCACCACCTGCTTAAACCCTAAAATAGCTTCACCTTCAAAATGCCCTTGAAGGTGACTTACACAGATACATTGTAAGTCACCTTCTAGGGCACCAAATTAATTAAACTCACCTTCAACTAGTCTGAGACTCTGAGAAACAATTACCAGATGTCCTTCTTTCTGCTCTGCTCAAAACGTCTCATGGTTTCATCAAAGACTCTGTTGGCAGAGGTCTTGACATAAGCTTCGGTTGTATGCAAGAAGATACAGACCTAACAGGTTATTTGAGTATTGGTCTGCGCTCCTTATTAATGCCATGCTTCAGGTCCTGGCATGCCTGCGTTGTTTTCGTTTCACATGACACGACACAACAACAGAAAGGCTGAACTGTTCAGCAACTGCTTGGAGTATCGCAGTACCAGAAGAGAGAAAGACTGTCCATCAGCAGCAAACCAAGAGCAACACCGTGATGAAATGTGATCTTTTTTATGTGCCGGGACAACAAGCACGCTCGATACTAGAAATGTCAGAAATGACTAGCACTACTTTTTCACACTTCTAATTTTAGTAAGTGGCATTTCCTTTAAAACGGGGCTCGGTTTCGGTTTTGCAGGGATGCTGTTGTGTTGGCAGCTTTGCAACACGTCAGGCAGAACAAATTAAATGAGATAATGCTCCTTATTTACCCCCGTCTAAGCTAATAAATGACAGTTTCACATAACAGTCCAATTCACTTCAGTTTTATTTCTATAGTTCACAGCAACAGTCACCTTAATATTGTAAGGTAAAGGTACAATATTAGAAAGAACATTTTAGAAAGAGGGCTTATTTTCTGTGACATATGCAGGAAAAGGAAGCACCTCTGTCTTAAAGCCTTGGATATTTTTATACTTTGTCTAAATACAGTCTGACTCTTATCTATCCAGTCCTTGGATCACACCGGTTTGTGAATCAGCAAATCAACGAGTCGCACCGTCACAGCGACCACGCCGCTGTCTGAACTCCTCTCTTTCTGAATTCCGGCTCTTGTTCCGAAAGCGATGGAGAACAAAAACAATTTGACGGGGCAGAGTTTCCATGAGGAGCTGCCATAACGTCGTTTATCCCAACACTTGACTGATTGCTTTGTTCTACAGTTTGATGGCTCCTTCTCCAGGCAAACCATGTGCTAATACTGTATATAACTTTGCATGTGGATAAACACAATAGGCTAACTGTTCCCTTCGTCTGCATTTCCCCTTCTCATTCTCCTTCCCTTTGTAAACTCATGAGCTTGTTATGTGAACATAATTGTGCTGAAAGAGCTGGGGCTATTGGACGGCAGTGTGGGATGTGTAGCGGTGGGACAAATATTCGGATCCTTTGCTTAAAGCCGGGGGTAGGAAGACACTTTTTTGTGGTTATTGGGCAAAAAAAATCCATTATAACCTTTCAGCATAATGTAGTTCAGTGGTCTGAGCTCTGTTTTCAGACTTTAGAAAATCTAGCCTGTAATGGGAGACATTAGCCAGTCACAGGTCTTTCCAGAGAGAGACTGTTTTTATTGTCTGTTCCACAAACGCGGACTTGTGTGCATGTCTGCTCGGATATTGGGAACACCTGCAGGAAAATTTGCCACTCCAGACAATTCAGTCAATTGCAACCACAATAAGGAAGTCAGACTTATCAATTAGAATCTAAAAGAGATGCTCACCATAAAGTATATGAAAGATGGACATACTGTCCGGTCTGAAAAGTGAAGCTAAAGATGAAATGACCCAACTGCTTCTTTGATTTGTGACCTTTGGAAATATGAGGTCTCTAAGATAAGATGGGGCCTGATTATTCAAGACCTCGTATGTGAAGAGAAGGATTTAAAATTCGATTCTGGATTTAACAGGGAGCCAGATATCTGCATGCTTCTAGGTGCAGTTGGGACATTACACAGACTCAGGATCAGGGAGCTGGGAGGTTAGAGCCCATGTGTTTTCACAAGGTGAAATTCAGGGCAGCAGTGCCTGTGTGTAAATGGTCAAGTAAATAAAGCTGTCACATAAATGTGTTGCAGTAAGAAGTACATTATATTTCTCTACTGTTAGGTCACTTACAGTACTTTAGTATCTGTACCTAATCATTTCCAGTGCTGTAGCTGTGGCTGGCATTCATTTGTTTACGCATGGCTTCAAAAAGCAAATCATCAAGTGTGCGCATGGTTAAGTTTTCTTTGTTCATTTTTCACCCTAAACCACACGAGGAAAGCCAGGAGGCATCTCCTCAAAGCTCTCTTTCTCTAAGCCGGAAAAAAGATTCTAAACCAAAAACACAATTTCAATCATCCATCGACGATACCCAGGGAGTCTCACTAAAGCTCATGTGCACTGTCACATCACTGCATCTCTGACTGAACAAAGCAGACGTCCCTTCTAATGTTAAAATTCCATTTTTTTTAAAAAAAAAATCTGTTTTGCTGTACTGGCCTTTATGAAATCAGTATTACTCAAATCTTTGAATGTGCTGCTGAAACTCCGAGAGACTAAAGGATTAGGCGCTGCACAGGAACGCTGCCAGTATGCGGGAATAGACAGAAAGAGCCGATTTCCTTCTGTGAGCCAAAGAACTTAGGAATCACAAAAGAGGGCGATCTTGCTTCTTTCCTCCCACCCCCACAGTTCCTGAGTCTATCATGGCTGTCACCTAGCATCAGCAAGCCTAAAGGCTGAAGCTTTTTGTGCATAGCATCCTGGACTGATCGTGCAAATCGAGGAGTGAGAGTACCCATCAAGGAAACTCTCATGTCGCAGGGCCATGAAGAAGAAGAAGAGGAAGAGATGTGGGCCAGAGGAAGCCATGAGAATCCGATCACTGAGGCTAATCTGATGAGCGGAAGTCGTCTTGCCTGTGGTGGAGAAAAGGCGGTTTAAACATAGAGTGCTGGATTCTGGGGGTTTTGTTGCCAAATTCGGCTGCAAAATGTCTGACCGGACATGTAGTCTAATCCATATCTGATTTCTGTCAAATCTGAAGCTAGAAGTTTTACTTTTACTGTGCTGCTACTTTCACAAGAGATAGCCGTTACTGTTACCCACATCCTTCTTACGAACCCTCAGCGCTGTGGTTGCTCAGGTCTCAGTGTGCCGCAAAGATATGAAGGTGCTGAAAGCTAGAAGTGATGAGAACAGCTTGGAGGCATCATTGGCTGATTTGCATGGACTTGACAATGTCACTGCATTGAGGCCTTGCCCCACTTTGCCCCCCCCCCCCAAGCACATACACATGAGCTTTACATCACAATCGGGAAACAAAAGCCAAGCTTTGCCTGCGCTGGCTTGCAAAACCTTCAGGGAATTTTGAGTGAGATGCTCCATTTGCTGCATACTTCACACATGTCGCTGTCCTCCCACAAACTCTCACGCTGGCCGGACTTCAACGTCGGCAGTTCAACCACTGACCGCGGCCGATGCCTGACATGTGGAAACTGCGTGGCTGGGATGAACAATGTTGTTTAAGCAAGTAATTAGGACTGACAAAATGATGCGAGGTGTTGGTAGCGAGACAAACACCATGTCAGTCCTCAGATATGACCGGCACTCCAGAATGACAGGGCTCCTGTTTACTGAGAGGAATGTGACAATCTGGAAGGGAGCCAGAGAAGGATGATGGCAGGCAGACGGCCTGTTGATGCTATCAGCACCTTCCAATCTGCTTGTGCATACCACAAGATATCGGACATGGTTATGTGACTGCAGTTTACAGTGTATCTGTCTGGGATGGCAGCTCTGGCGAAACAGGTTGAGACTAGCTCGGAAAAAAGAGCAGCAGGGTTTTCATCAAACTGGTTCTCTGAGCAGGAGGTTTGACACAGAAGGGGAGGCTGTTGAAAATGAACTCCAGACAAACTCCAGATAAATAAACCCAGAGAACAAAACGCCACAGACAACAATAGGTCTGTTCAGGAGAGGGTTTTTTTTCCCCTCTTTTTGTTGTTGTTGTTGTCGTCACACAGCAAACAATACGTTTCTTCGCCGTCCTCTGTACTCACTACAAAAAGGGGTTCTCTTAACAATCGTTAGAGAGTAAGCCCAGTTTCTTGCTCAACCAAAGTGAAACAATTAAAGAGAAGACAAACTAAGAGTTAAATAACAGGCCAGCGAGGAGACAAACAAACACACACGTATATAAATCACATCCTGTCAGCAGCCTAATCTATTTTATGACTGCTTTTTCACCTGGAGGCTTCCTAGAGGCATAAGTCACGCTCAGCAAGAGTTTGGGACAACAGGCCTGACAAAAAAAAACACAACCCTCCCCCCAAAACTCCCCCTGACTAAATCCCGAAACTCCACTCATTCTCTAGCGCACTATCCCAGGCTGTATAACACATATTTACCAAACACGCTTAATCCTCTAATTTACGCTGCACCTCAGTGCCTCTCTGTTGAACATCGGGGCTCCTTTGCCAAGTTTCAGTCTAAAAATCAACACTAAGAGCACACCGTATGATTACCTTTTTTGTTTCTCAGCCTCATGATTTGTTCCCCACCTCTGCCCCCCCCGACAAGCATCACCAGCACTAGAGGGACTTCTGACAGGTGGAGAGTGAGAGCTAAGCCCACTTCCTTGAAACTGTGACGGGAGAGAGAATAACAAACGCTGGCAGCAAGAGAGCGAGCAACTGCAATAATGTGATGAAGGTAATAATAAGAAATGTTACTTCATAACATTTAGTTATTATAACCTGACTGCTGGGTAGGTATCACTGTAACGCCATCTTGTATTACAGTTTCAAACATGCGTACTCACTCTCTGCTTCATCGGATACAGCTGCTCAAATGCTGGTGGAATGGAACTATCTAATCAGCCAATCACATGGCAGCAACTCAATGCATTTAAGGACAGAGACATGGTTAAGACAAGTGACTGAAGTTCAAAGCAAGTATCAGAATGGGGAAGAAAGGTGATTTAAGTGACTTCGTTGGTGCCAGACAGACTGTTATTTCACAAACTGCTGATCTGCTGGGATTTCCCCACACAACCATCTCAAGGGTTTCCAAAGAATGGTCCAAAAAAAAGAGAAAATATCCAGTCGGCGACAGTTCTTTGGGTGAAAATGCTTTGTGCAAGCGAGAGGTCAGAGGAGAATGGCCAGACTGCTTTGAGCTGATTGGAAGGCAACAGTAACTCAAATAACCACTCGTTACGATCGAGATATGCAGAAGAGAATCACTCTGAATGCACAGCATGTCAAACCTTGAAGCATATGGGCCGCAGCGGCAAAAGACCACAGTGGGTGCCACTGCTGTGAGCTAAGAACAGGAAACTGAGGCTACAATTCACACGGATTCACCAAAATCAGGCAAAATTGGACCTAATCAAGTGGCCAGGGAGTGTATTTGGCATTCTTATTTAATCTTTGTCTTAAATAAAAATGGTTTTAATTAGGAGATAAACAGGAGTCTGGAGCGAAAAAATATTTTTTTTGTTAGTTTTTTGCATACCGCTTGCTTCATGCACTGTACAGCTGCAGGAGCACTGTTTTAATTCATATTTGGAGACAACCCTGTACATGGACACCGGAGGGAAGTCATTAATCACCACTTGAGTCTGTTGCTAGCTAAACCCTTGCACTGCTCTCAGCCACACAAACACTGGAAACCACATCACACATTCACAATAATCAAAGTCTGAACCCAGCACAACTACAATAACCGCAGCGCTACTGAAATGATAGGAAGATGTTGCACTTGCCACTGCCGAACTGTTCCTTCCTCGGGGAGCGAAAGACGAGCACAAATTAAGTTGAACACCCTAATTTATTTTAAGCAAGGACATTATTTATAATTACACTGTGTATCTGTGATGTAACAGGACAGGTGCTATTGTTATGGATCCTCAGATGTCTTGCCTGGACACGTCTTGTGTTTCTGTTACCTCATCAAGAAGTGCAGCTTCCCAGGCAACTTGCAACATGGCGAAGATAACACATAAATCAGAGCACACACACACACACATGCACAAGTCAGGCTGCTAATCCTGACTACACAAACAAGATGAAAAAGTTGCACAATGTCTGGAACACGATTGTGTTTTCCTTATAGTTAAGGGAACTTTAAGGGAACTCTCGTCGAGTTAAAAGCCTATCGGCGCATCCTTCTACGGTTTGTGGGGGCCTCTCAGTTGCCCGTGCCGGGACATGCACCCTGCATGTCAGGTCAGTAATGCAGATTTGTCAATCACCACCGAGCCACAACCAACTTCACATCCCAAGAAACCAGAGAATAAAAGTAGCAGTTACAAACTGCGCTGGTTTTCCTTGTCAGACGGGTTTCTTTCCCATGTAAAATGCCTTCCAGACACAAAACAACTTTTTCATTAGAAGTCATTGCGAAGGATCCATTACTAGAGCGATGAGTAGATTCTGTTTACTGATGCACCCAGCTGTAACGGACCCCAAAGACATTCAAGTTCTACTTGTTGTACTTGCAAACAGAACTACATGTAAACTGTGATGTTCGGGTGGGCTATCTTCAGACTTTTGTTGGGACTTGTGTGTCATTAAGTCATAAATCAACTGGCAAAATAAATCTGACAGAGAGCTGTTTATAAAAGATGGCTGTAGCCACTGCTTTGAGCTTTTTTGGCCGCTACCGTGTTCGTTTTCTGGAACAAGACAAAGCACGTGGACAAGAGAATGGGGTGCCAAGTTATGAGCCGAGCTTGTTTATCAATCTGCATTCACAAACTGTACAGGGACGCAGCAGCCCACATGATTTGTCAGATAATTTCAATAAAGATGTTTCAGAAGATGCCAACAGCACAAACATGGCGGAGAGGTCTCTGCTATGTTTTTTCTTTTTTTTCCCCCTCCAGACTCCCTCTCATCTGGGGGGTGGGGGATTTAACAGAATAAATTGAAACTGCAGAGCTCCTGTGACATTATTAATAGGCATAATGGATAATGCCATCATTACATCACATAAGAAAACATGCAAATTTGTTTTTACTTGACCAGTACTTGACTTTGATTAGTTAGTTCCTTCATGTGGCCAGTATTTGCAGATGTCTGCAGAGCCACGGCCAGAGCATGAAACCACGGCTGATAGTCAGCCCTTTTCAGCCCTCAGATCTCAACATAATGTACAATTGATGGCTGCTATTACAGTATATGGCAAAACTAAAAGCAAGAATGCAACTGGACTGTAGTAACACTAAACTAAATTTGACCTACAGAGAGTTATTGTGGAGGATTTTTTTTAAGCCATATTAATATTAGAGATTCACCCACATGTCAATAATATTAAGCTCTTTTAGGTAACTGTGTCTATGCACCTTTCCTTTTAAAGGACACTGTCAGAAATTTGTCCCACTTTGTTTCCTTACCTCTTTTCCATTTACCTTCCCTTTACTAAGATCTCACTGTGTGAAAGAGCACTTGGAGGCTCCAACATCAGCAAACAACACGAGTACTGCTGACAGAGACAAATCCTGCGGCACTAAAAATATGAAATATTCGGCGAATACTAAAGTGTTGTAATTGCGGAGCTGCTGTGGTTTCCACACAACTTTTGTGCAACCTTCAGGTGCTGTCGAAATTTTCCTTTTTGATGTCACATGAGTTGAGCAACTAATCAGAACACATTCACTAATAATGACAGGGAAGTTTGGGGATTTTTTGACATGAACATATTACTCAGTTGTAAGTCAATCAGCTTAAGTCAATACTGCAATAATGTAAAGGAATCAATACAAGCCAAATATGCTTATTCTTTTTAAATTTGTGTTTTGGTTTGTTTTTTCAGTCACAAAATAGGATAAGACGATTACTTTATTGTCTCACCACAGAGCGCAACAAACCAAAATACAATCTGTTAAAAAAAAAATCTCTTGATGATGTAATTAGACTATAATAACCTACATTTGGCGTTACTAATATTCTTCTTTCGGCTGCTCACCTTAGGAGGTGCCACAGCGGATTATCTGCTTCCACCTCGCCCTATCCCTAAAATCCTCCTCTGTTACACCAACCCTCTGCATGTCTTCCTTCACTGCATCCATGAACTTCCTCTTCCCCTCCTGCCTGGCATATTCAGCATCCTTTGTCCAGTATATCCACTATCCCTCCTCTGCACATGTCCAAACCATCTCAGCCTTGCCTCTCTAACTTTGTCTCGACCTGGGCTGTCCTTCTGATATACTAATTCATCTGATATACTAATAACATCTTCAAAACTGCCATCGTTTCTAAACCATATATCATAGCAGGTCTCACCATATTGTAAACCATTCATTCCTGCTGCTATCCTTCTGTCACATATCACCACTGAATAGTATATAAATAATAATAAGAAAAGAACATCTTCATCTATGTAAGCAACTAATAACACGCATTTACTGAAACGTCAACCAATTTTCGAATATGAAAGCGCACAATTTTAAACGTCGAAGCTCTCAGATCGGAGCCCCAAATGAGTCCCTGAACGCACCACTAACACAGCTAGGGTGTGACGTAGAGCGCAATCAGGGCTGCTGAGGCAGAGTCGGAGCTGAATTCACTCCACATTTTACGGAGGGCTGTCAGCACTGAGCGCAGCTACCGAGAGCGACAGAGTACGTGTGTATGTGTGTGTGGGGTGGGAAAGAAAAGGCGCTTTTAATCCCCTGAACTTTCCGAGAATAAAAGAAGAAACCCCGGGGAGCGCACGGAGCGGACCGTGGCACATGGAAACGCTATGCAGCTGGAGAGACAGCGGTGGACTTTATCGTAGTTTCACTCAAGAGGAGGCAAAGTGAGGCGAGATAAACATGCTCACCCCGATGCTGGCCTCCTTGCTGCCGCTTCTCCTTCTCTTTAGGATTTCTTTCTGCCAGTATTCAAGCGACCAGTGCAGCTGGAAGGGCAGGTGAGGTTTACTGACCTTTTTCTTCTTTTAACGCCAAACAAAACCGCTAAAATAAGAAAAGCGAGGATGTGAGTAAACGCGAAAGCTGATGTTGGCGACCTGAAATGACTGTGACTGAAACTCAAGACGCCGCGGTGATGTGAACCGGGCGTTAAACGAGCTAAACGGTAAATGAACGCAAAATTAGCCCCAGATTTTGACCGTGGGAAAAATATATAGTTTATAATATGAGTTAAGAAACTGTGGTAACTTTGTCAAAAGTGTAGTAATTTCAGAGACGGCTCGCTGGGGTTGTGTTGGACTTATGAATGACACAGTGGTTCAACCACAGAAATATGTTAACATGATGTAAATACTTTAAAGTATAAAAATAACTATTTATGAAATCCCCCACACACCAACTTTTTACTCTTGTTTTGCCCCCCCCCCCCCCCAAAAAAAAAAAAAGTGACATGTGCACACACTCATAGGTTCAAAGCACTAAAGGTAGGCATCCAGAGATTTATGATTGCTAAACGTCAGGAAATGAAGCATGCACTGGAGAGTTTCACCTCCCATCAAACATCTGCTGAAATCTGTTTTGCACTTGAGAGCTGTGCCTCAAATAAGTGTGGTTTTGTTTTTCATCCTCCAGTCAGGAGGGGCAGCCCATACTTTTGAGCTTTCCACCAATAATCTGTTGTTCATTAGGGAGACTCTTGACTAATCTCCTTTAATTGCCTGCAGAAGTGATGAAGTTAGAAAGGACTTAATTAGAGGCATGCTGAGGAGAGCCTGGTTATGGGGCTGCAGCGAGCATATGCTCAGCATGTGCCGCGGGTTCCTTTTGAGATCTATGGCAAATTTTGAATTTCAGCATCTCATTTTCAGGAAACTGGGCGTTTCTCCTCCAGAGTCAAACCGCTAGCTTGGCATGCATATGCTGGTAGACTGCTGATGGCTTCCTGCCTCTGGCTTTGCCACAGAATGACTGACAGACCCGGAGTTTTCAAATCCTGACCAGGCATTAAGTTCTGGAGGGAGTCATTTGGTCATGCTGGCGCCAGAGGCCGAAGTGCTGCCCGGACAAGTCTCTTCCAGTCTCTTTGGTGGCTTGAAAGCAAGGGGAGGTTCGGTGCGTGACCTGCATTTGCACTTGCATGCTGCAGTCCCAGCTACTGTTGCTGCTGTTGTCTGCCCAGAAGCCCCTGTGTCCCTCCATTCATCCATTTCTGCCTCCAAACCCTTCCCAAAGGCAGCCTGCCAGTGGTGCGTTTTGCCAACGCGCTGGGCGGAACAATGTGGTATGGGGAGTGTGTATTGGAGCTGAGGTCATTTTGGCTGCTCCGGCTCGTGACTGGTCATGCAGCCAGTCTTGCGCACGGCCTTAATGCTTCAGGAGGAATGTGGTTTAATGTCCTTTGAGTCTGCCAGAGGACTTCAACTTGGTCAGTTAATTCGGGCTGTAAATGACCTGAAAAATCATTTTTAGATTAGTGATTTATTCTTTATCTGGGAAAAGGGGGGTTGAAAAGAATTACAGTAAAAAGGTCCCCATTATTTGGCCTTTATGAAGAATGCCTCTTTTATGGCAGCATGTTTGATATCTGCTGACTTTTTTTGCCTTTTCTTTTTGCAGTGGTCTGACCCACGAAGGCCACACCAGGGATGTGGAGCAGGTGTACCTACGTTGCTCCCAAGGCTCGCTGCAGTGGCTCTATCCCACAGGGGCCATCATCGTCAACCTGCGACCCAACACGGTCTCCCCCGCCACCTCTCGGCTCTCTGTCTGCATCAAACCCTCCCCGGAGTCCAGTGGCACCAACATCTACCTGGACCGAAATGGCAAGCTGAGGTTACTGCTGCGCGAGCAGGACCAGGCTCGGGGCAAGGTGCACTGCTTCGGGATTCAGGAAGGGGCGCTCTTTATCGAGGCCGTCCCTCACATGGACATCAGTCGGCGGATTACGGCGTTCCAGTACGAGCTGGTCAGCGACAGGCACAAGGCGGGGCCACACTCACTCAGTGGTAAGATGCGTGTTTCTGCATGACATCTTTAGTGATACACACGAAAACTGCCTCTTGTTTTATCTGCCTACCCCTATAAAGGCCTTAAAGGAATTACTTTTGATTCCCTCTAGAACTGAGCTCCTTTGTGCTTTGTCCCTGTGGAGTATGCTGAGCACTAAATGCAGCCATCTACTGGTGGAAACTTTTATTAAGTTGGACTCTAATAGTAGGAAACTCAACATTTGCTCCAGCACGCTGCTAATACTAAAGCCAAAGTCTATTTTTCTAGTAGTATTGTGTGTACGTTAAGGTTTGGGCAAAATATATTTTTCTTGTCAAACTCATATTTTCACTGGGAGGATTAAAATGTCAGAATCAGCTTTTGAGCTTGTGTTGTTCAGAACGTTAACCCCTCAGCTCGTTTTACAAACATTCTGACTTGATTTGACTCACTGCAAGCTTTCTGGCTAGCTTGTGTGTGGAGGTTCACAGTCATCCATTTCCATCGACGGCCCTCCGTTTGGGCCTCTGATGGAAAAACAGCCGTGTGTTTTCACGCTGCATACCTGCCAAACCTGCACATTTTCAAGCTGTGCAACTATGTTTTTTTTTTTTTTTCCTTCCCCACCTAAAGCAAAATATGAGCAGTATCACCCCACATCTGTTTTTACGGCTCGCTGGGTTCACATGCTCACATCCTGCGTCATTATCTGGCACAGCAGAAAGCGAGCGGGAGAGGGTTAAATGTAGGAGTTGTTTTGACCACATCAGTTCGCTCTGTAGTTTAATCTGCTGCTGTAATGTGGCCTGAGATAGCGCTGGGATGATTCACAAAGACGTTGGTCTCGTGTCATCTGAAGCCTGGAGCCACGGATTGATTGCTCCTTTTTTCTTTTTTTTTTTTCTTCTGTCTCTTCCCTTCCTCTTCACTCTGACCCACTGTGCTGGGATTGAGCCGCTCACCGTCAAACTGGAATGTTTCTCCAACCAGATGTTGGGAGGAACTTCTAGGACCATATAGGCTTGTATTTCTCTTGCTGTCACTCCCTTAACCTCCCTTTCAGCTTGCTTGACTTATTCTCCCTTTTCCTGTCCTCAGCCTCACTATTTCCTACCTCTTCATTTCATTCTCGCCTATTTATCATTCTCATATTTTTCCTTTTCATTCCTCTCCCCTTCATATATCTTCCCCCTCTCTTCCTAGTCGTTTGAAGTGGGTTTCGTCTGTGCTGAGCGGTATTAGCAAGTTGTGCTCCATTACAGCGGAATGCATCTGGCCCCAGATGTTTCAGGGACACTCTAATGTGCCCCTCCACTCCCTCCTTTACCACTCCTCCCATCCCTCATCCCTCTTTGCTCCTGTGAAGTGGTTCTGATCAGAATGGCGCTGCATGCGCAGAGAGCCAGCAAGAGATGCTGACTCGGTTCTCAGCCAATTCCTGCGGTTCTGTTTCATGTTTGACTTGCTTTGGAGAAAAACGCAAAAACACTGCAGGGTTTAGGCCCGGGTGCTCTGCCTGATGCTATGGCAGTGCGCAGGCTCACTTCAAAGTGAGCTTGCACTCTGCTCTGGGCGAGGTTGGCCTCTCTGAAGTCTCTTGGCTCTCCAGCTGTTCCTAAGCTATCCAGGCTTGTGGCTGTTTGACCTTTGATCTCTCTCTAGCGACGTTACAGTGCCTTGTGTTGCTACACTAGCTGACCTCAAAGATCCCTCACCTCTGTACACTCATCTTCAGACAAACCAGCTAAAAATAAGCTTAAGTTATGCTCCTAAATATGGCCAAAGGTGAACATCACTCCTTTAGCAAGAAGTCTTATTAGATGTAATTATGTGTAATGGCTTGCACATTTTTTTTCCTTAACCAGATTCATCTTTATACTTAGTTTTATGACCAGTTGTGCAAATTAGGGTGCTTTTCAGTGCACCAGATCCACCTGAGCTAATATTTTTAAACATTTTTCCACTCATTTTGTGGGCAGACGATTGCTCCTTCCTCACCCTCAGTCCTCTGCTGACTAGACAGTCCTCTTTTTGCTCCCACTCCTCCTCCTATCCCCCACCTGTTTCAGAGTGCTACTAAGGAAAACCACAGCAGGTCTAGGGGTTAATAAAGGCATTCTGGTTAGGCGAGCCACAGGACCACCTGAGTCAACTAATCATCGACTTGACTGCTCTCATTTAGGGCCCTTTCTCCTGCTATAAAACAGTCTGGAGGAGGGCTGGCTGAGGCCCCGTTTACACGACACCGTTTCAAAATGAAAACGGCGTCGTTTCGATGCGTTTCGCCCTCCCGTTTACA
>JAVDPK010003100.1:334794-350688 GCA_034780415.1 Cichlasoma orientale | reverse complement strand
TCTCCGTGTAGACGGGAGGCTGAAACGCATCAAAACGACGCCGTTTCCAGTGAAAACGGTGTCGTGTAAACGGGGCCGAGTGGCTGTCAGTTTAAGGTGAAATGGTGCCTGGAGAAAACTTTTGAATACTTGATAAGAGGCCATTTTATTCAATTCCCTTTTTAAAAAAAAAATCATAATTATTTGCACTTTGATTATGAGAGCCTGTGCAATGTAAGATATGCACGAAATACTCAAAATTGATCCTTCCCTTGTGATTATTTTCATTATAAGACCTTCTTGATGTTATAGTTGCAATCCCAGTAGGCCTTCTGGGGTGCTGTCAGATGTAGCCTCTCCTAGTTTTACTGTTCTTCTTATGTCCTTCATCTGGTCCTTGTTTGTCATGGGGTGTCAAGGGGTTCCTGTTGTGGCAGGAAAGCTGACTGAACAGCTCCCAGGAGCATTAAAAAGACACATACACACACACACTCTGGCATTTGCACACACTCCAGCTTTTTAAGTTGTGCTCTGTCTGGTGTAAAACTCTGAGCTCAGCTGAATCCTGCTCTCCCATTTCTAAATAAATAACCATTTGTCAGGATGGAAATTACTGTGACCCTAATTGTCTGTATATGAGGAACACTTGCTCAAACACGGCCACAAATGTGTGTTTACTGGAAATCTGTGAGCCTGTTAACAAGATTTTTATCATGCCGTGTGAATGACGTCCTGCACTTTTTTTTTTTTTTTTTTAAATTTGCACTCCACCATTTTTCTCTGACCTTATGCACTCTCTTTATGTCCACACAGCACCCTGTCAGCCCTGCAATGATGCTGAAGTGCTTCTAGCTGTCTGCACAAATGACTTTGGTAAGTACTGTTTTGAAGAATTATAGGCTTCCTGCTTCCTGCTGCTGTATGGTTGGCATAGATGTCCAATAAAAACACCACTCTCTGAAATATTGCTGTTGCCAGTCTCTAAATCCTCTCTTCCTTCTTGGGTTTTCAGTGGCACGAGGCAGCATTAGGAACGTGGATCAGGAAGAGGAGCACTCGTCTGTCACTGTGGAAATCAGTCGCCTTTACAGACAGAAGACCCAGGTCTTTGTAACTGGGGGTGTGAGGGTACGGAGCTGGACTGGCCGCATCAAAATGCCCCCTCACTGTGGGGTGAGGTCTGGTGAGGGGGAGTTCCTGTTCACAGGGGCCGTGAGGTTTGGGGAAGCATGGATGGGCTGTGCCCCACGCTACAAAGACTTCCTGCGGTTGTATCATGAAGCACAGCAGCAGGGCACCAACCCCTGTCATGTGGACACTAACTGAGCAGGTCGTCTGCCCGCATTTGGAGATGGAACAAGTCTTCAGGAACTGAGGAGACTGGCCCAGTGAGGGGGGGAGCCCCTCTCCTTTCCTGCTGTCTCGTGACTCTTTGGAGACAATGCACGGAGCTGCTGGATGTTGCCAAGCAGCATGCTAGCCGAACTCTGGTGATGCAATGTGGAATGTGTTCAGACCGCCTTTCTTACGCACGAGGAATCGCAAAGTTTTAAATGTAGCAGATCCCATTTTGTTTTTATGTGTATAAAATGTGAATTAATATTGTACATTTTGAAGCTCTGTGTGCTTTGTTTAAAAACAAACAAAAAAAGCCTTGATGTACAGTTCTGAATTTATTTCTTATGACAGATGTATAAAATGAAAGTCTCTTATTTTGTTTAAAAATGAATTGCAATTTAATACCTGAATTTATTTGTTTTTGTTTTTGTTTTTTTTTTCAGGTTGTACAATTGTTTAAAAAAAAAAAAAAAGAAACCAAAAAGATTTTTTTTTTTTTTTTGCCATGCACATTTTCACGTCTGTGATGTTTGCATAAAATAAATTAGATCTCAAGAGTTTAAGTGTTAGATTTCATCTATCCAGACTTGCAAGCCAGTGTGTATTTTTATTTTATTTTTTACAGCTGAAATTATAAGTAATTATAAGATAAGATGATTTAACTACTTTGTTAACTGATGTTTTAATTTAAGATTTCATTTCCAGTCCTTTTGTGATCTTATACTAAAGTACGGCAGCCCGGAGATGCAAAACAAATTCAAAAGACAGGGACAAAAATGAAAGTTCAACATTTAAGAAAACGACAAACGATTTTAAAACTGGTGTGACCATATAAAACAGGACATTACAAAAAAAAAAAAAAAATTCAACTCTTAGAAACAGACTTTTTTTTTTTTTTTTTTTTTTAGGTATTTTTTGAACCAAATGATTAGAAAATATTAGCAGTGATAGTATTCATTGGTTGCAGCCCTAATTAACCTAATTTAGGGACCCAGTGGTGCTCTAAGTGTAAATAGTGTCACTTTAAAGAAACATGGTGGGTAGATGTAGATCAAATATAATATTCACAAAGAAGCTAAGAGGTTCATTTTCACCCGATAAGCCGCTGGAATGAAAACACCGTCATATGATGTGCATTAGCCTCTGCACCTCAGCCTTGAGCTGAAACTGTCTGCCAGGCGTGCAGAGAGATTGATATCAGAGAGTTGGGGTGGATTCCTCTGCACTGGTTCCTGTGGTGATGGGGTGGCTGAGTGTCAAGGTCAATGTGAAAGGCCCCTTTGTTCCAGCGCAGCAGTCTAGTATGAGAGAGACGACTGAAGGCAAACCTGAATACAGCCCTGTGACGGGGCACGCAGCATAAAGTCGCACTCTCCAGCCACGCTAATTTTGATTGACGTGCACAATTCTGCTCAGGCTCCCCCTTTAAATGAAAGCCTTTCATTTTCATCACCTCAAATAAAACACGAGGAACCCGTTAGGTTATTGGAACTTGTAGCTGCGCCGCACCAGCTGATGCAGCCCGTGAGCCAAGCCTGTTAAAATGACATCCAGTTCATGGCCAAAGCGCCTTTTGTCTGCCTTTTCACTTTAAACGGAAATGCACCTAGAATGTCTTTCAGTAAGGTGCCCCACATGGACAATAGCTTTTCCAGACAGCATTGCCCATTGAAATGAATGTCTGAATTCCAGCTAGATGCCAGAGGTCCTGGAATTGCTCACTGGGAAATGCAAACAGAGTTTCTATGGTAATGATTCCTTACTGTGAACATTTTTGCTCTGGCTTTAAGACCGTGAGGTGGAGGAGCAGGAGGAAGAGGAGGGTAAGTGGATATTGTTTGACTGCCGGGACCTTCGCTGGTTGTCAGAGAACCTCTCTCCTTCCTTTCTGGCCAAACGAGCGTTTCACCCCAGGTAACACTTCAGGTGATTCTTCCAACCACTGATATCTACATCACTTTGCAACGCTTTGATGGTTTGCTTTGTATAGTTAAGGCTTCACAAACCATTAGTGGACAACAAGACTTAAAAAAAACTAATAAGTTTAATCTGCCACGTGGTGGTGACACTAAAACTATCAACAAGATAAACCACATGATAAATCTCCATAAAAAGAAAATGATCTAATTTATGATAATCATCTATGCAATTTTTTCCGGTCCCAGCAGCTGGTGAGCAGTTCTTCAGAGAGACTTGGTTCTCATGTCATAAGGGCGTGCATTCAATTAATGCGTTACACACATATGCAATCAGTTAAACGGTCATGGGTGAGGTCAGATTTTGCTGTATTACCAGTTGAGAAGGATAAGTCTAAACCAAACATAAATATGGGGAGTTTTTGTGCTGTCTGTGTGATTCAGTCAGAAGTCACTGCATGGTCTCCTTGTGGGTGTAATTAAAAAAGAGAGAGAGAAAAAAACTACTGCAGCTACTACTGAAACTGCAGCCAGGGTGCAAAGTCAAAAGGAAGGGCAGTCGAGTCGAAGAGCAGGAGAACCCCTGCAGTGGGGAGAGGCCTCGGCGCTTCGTGGAGTGGCTAATATTTTCGAGCCTCTTTGGGAAGTGCTGGAATGTGGGGAATGTGTTGACTTCACACACACATGCATGTGCGGCAACCCCCAACACACCGCCGCCTTGATTAGCCAGAATCAATAGAGTCTCTGTGGTTTTTCTGTTTGCGTGTGTGTGTGTGTGTTAGCGTGTGTGTTAGTGTGTATGCCTCCACTGTGCACGTGGCCCTAACCCCAGCACACATAAACACACCGCCCGAGCGGCCAGATAGCTGCCACCCACACTGAGCCGCAACTTACTCTGCAGCTGCAGTCCCAACGCCTCCAATCTGACACAAATCTGCCCTGACACTTCTGTAATGCATCATCACAGTCATCACATGCTGAACGTAGCTTATCTGATTTTACATTTTAAATGTCCCTTTGTCTCTCCCCATTAGTCATGTGGAATAATAACTTCTCTTATACTCTTCAGTGTTCACTTTGCACAGCGATAGCTGAAGCTGCTTCAGTTTCTAAGGGGACTAAAACTGTTCATTTCTTTCATTAGTTTTTATCGTCTTTTCTGTTTTGACAGCTGACAAGTAAATGAACAGCACTTACACGGTGATTTCCTACTCCATTCGAGCACTCAGAGCACTTTCTTGCTACAGGCCTCATTCATCCATTCACACACATTCATACCAGCACTTTTTTTGTATGCTTAAAGCCTAACATTCACATACATTCACACTCTGATGCATGCATCAGGGGCAACTTGGGGTTCAGTCTCTTGCTCAAGGATACTTCAACCTGCAGACCTCCTGAGCTCTCCCCTCTCCCCAATGTCAGTCACTTTTTCTTTTCTTTGAAAACTTTGAAAATTCTAAATTTTATTTTTCTTCATCTTCTTCTTCGTGGCCAAAGAGTGTGCTGCCAATGTTTGTCAAGCTTCTTTTCATCGCATCTGGCAAAGTTTAATCTGCGCTCTGAGCTCTGGTTTTCTTCATGGATACTGTCCGTAGAGGGTGACTTTTGGTGTGCCTCAGAATTCATCTCTTCAGTACAAGGTTGCATAAATAGAATAATGTGTGTGTGGTTGTTTTTAAGTCTACAGAGCAATCTTGTTCACATTGATAGCAGAACATGTTGACGTTAAGTGTACGTACAGTGGCAAGACCTTTTGAGATCGGGATCAACTGAGCCTGAGAAGCTAACACTTTATATCTGTTGTTCTATGTGCAATGTATCATTTAATTGTTTATTATTTGTTTGATCCACTGTTTATTAATTAATTTCCTGGAGTTTACCTTTAATCATTTGTCTAGCTGTTTTTTTTTATATAAAACAGAACCCCAACATAAGCATATCTGGTAGTTTGGGTTTGGTGTTTTCTGTGAATTGATTAATAATTTCACTTTTTTAAATACAGGATAAAGTCCTTTGTTCCCACAGTGTAAGCCCAAAGAGACACGATGGGTTTCTTTGATTTACTACAGCAGCATTTCTTGATGATGTGGGAAAACTGAGACATATTGCTTGGAACTCATTTCTTTTTTTCTTTCTTTCTTTTTTTCTTTTAAACAGACATCTCAGGGATTGTATATGCAGTTAAACATCTTTTGCATGGTTGCAGTTAAAGCCAGGGATACACTTATATAAATATATATATATATATAGGTCATTGGGCAATAGCTTTCCTGGTCCAGCCCACCTAAGATGAAACTGGACTGTATGTGACCCATTATAAATGAGTTTGACACTCCTGGTGTAAAATATTTGCTTATATTGATGCATAGAATGAATTGCACAGTTTTGTTGTACTCTGAATTATTCTGCATGCTTTTATTCCCTGTTCAAGGCAGATAGAGATGAAACCATCCGAAAATGAGGGTCAACGAGCTGTTAAAGCCCCTCCCAGCATGCTTATTAATCCCCAGTGGGTCATGAGTTTCCTGGTCATAAAATACCTTGCAGTTGCCTCCCCCCCAACAAGGTTGCATGGAAGGATTAAAGACTAGGGTGTTGGGTGTCTATAGCAAAATGCAACTTCAGGGTCACAGCATGGGCCTGCATGTCTCAGTATCAGGTATCAAAGAGGATAGGGAAATAATGGGTTCCAACTTAGTAAAATGTGTAGTATGCATTAAGCAAACCAGACACTGTGTTCATCAGATGGTTTGGCGATCACTGTTGGTTAGTTTTGGCGCATGGTGGCCTGTCAGAAGAAGGTTTCACTCCATCTTCTAGTTGGCAAAGATGTTTGGGATCACATCCAGACAAAAATACAGAGTAGCATTGGCCAAAGTCTGCTGATGAAAATAGAGTCCATGCATGTGATAGAAAATGCCAGACTGCTATGCTTTATCATGTAGATGACTCCCTCTTGGCTGATGTCTGTATTATGACTAATTATTTCTGTTTGTATGAATGGTGATTTAGTGCTGCAGTCTGCTCCTACAAGACAGCCTTTTGTCCTAAAACGTCCCTCTTTCTCAATGAGTGACTGTGCGGCTGCTGTCAGCTCACATGGCTCCCAGAGGCAGCATCGGGGCGCCCAGTTCCCTCGGCAAACACGTCAATGTCCTCCAGAGTGGGGGGTCCTGCTGCACGGAGCTACTCTGAGTTCCCCCCACAATGCTCGGCGGCCCAATAACGGAGCAGAATTTGGCTAGGAGGACGTCAAGCAAACATGCAGCAAATGGCACTTTTATTTGCTTGCCGTCACATCCCCTCCCCCAGCGACCTTCATTTACTGGGATCCACAGTGCCATTTCCAGCGGCCCCATGGCAACAGCAGGACTTGTCAACAGGGGTACAACTTTCTCATGATGTCACCATGCCATGGCGATTCGCAGCCTGCAGAAAGTTGATGAAACTCTCTCAACTGATGTCGTCTTGCAAACACAAAACAGCGCAAGCTTTGGATTTATGTATATGAATCTTGACTTTGAACTGGTTGGAATCATGGATCATGTTTTGCATCAGGTTAATAAGAACACAGTCCTGCTTTCTTTCATTTAATGGCGCAATACATTGTAGAAATATTCACAAATGTGAATGACAAAAGCCCATCCTGTCACTACACCTACCCTGACTTAATCTTGCCGTTGAATGAGCGTGTTGTTGTGTGCTCTATACAACGTGTCATTCATCTGGACTTGCTTCTTTTCTGATTGTGATAATGTGACCTGCATAGGCCCCATTGCTCTCAGGCCTGTCAGACGCACTGGTCAGAGAGGAAGATCTCCTGTTTGCACAGTCCAATGAGCACCAGTTGCTTTGCCCCGTTGGCTGACTCCTCCTTGGTAACTGGGCCAACCCCCTTTGACCTCTGACCAGGGCTTTGGCCTTTGGATAGGTGGAGAAAAAAAATGGTTCCTGTCTAAATTCAGCCATTAAAATCTGGAGTAGATGGGGGCCATGCCCTTTAGCCTCCAAAGGAAACACACATCTTAGGGCATTGTGGGGCGACACAGATCATCAGCCCATGGTGGAACAAGTGCAGAGCGTGATAGATTGCGTAATTGAACATGTGACATTTGATGGATGTCCTAATGAGGACCATAATAGGTTGCGTGATGGATAGGTAGGAAGTGAACACTTAGATTTTCACACAGGAGCGGATGTGAGCTGTTTGCTCTGAGGACAGAATGATGGATCGATTCTGGATGGAGGACAACGGAGCGAAAGAGGGACTAGGTGCATCTTCCCTATGTTTAATATACAAACATTACTGATTGTCTAGTCAGTGAGACGTTTTCCAAAACTAACACCATTTAAAGTAATTTGTCAACTACACTGAACAAACCAAGAAAGGTATGTAAATGGTAAATGTCGCACTGACCGAGTTAACAAATAAACACGTTTCCATCCTAACTGGTCCGTTACTAATATTCCTGTTAAACAGCAGTGATCATGCCGGAATTGAGTCCCTGGATCCAGGATCTACTGTACTGCACAAATGTCTGGAGCCACCCAACAGTCATAGCCATGCAATAGTCCTCTAGGCTTTCTGAAGGTCTTTCACATTTTTTTGTTTGTGTGTTTGTTTGTTGGACATTGACTGCTTTTTCACTCATTTTCAGTCCAGTCCTTGTATCTGACCATTTTCAAAGAGATGTTTTTTTACATTGAGCCACTTCACGCTAACCTATGAAACATTCAGGCATAAAAAGGCATCGAACTCAAAAGATGAACCAGTGTTGTGTCTACACATAACAGACAACCGATTAGCAAGGAACCAATTTTAAATTGTATCTTTAGGCACTTTGTTCCCAGCAGCCTGCCGCAAAAAACACAAAATTTATTCCAATTTCTTTAACTGAATCTACAAAAGAAAATGCCAACGATAACTCAGTTTGACAGGCATGAAACAGTATTCTTGAACCAACAAGGTGATTTCCAAAGAGCTATTAGCCAAAAAAACTAACAAAAAACAACAACTTGGTGTATCTTGATTTTGGTGTGTGGTCATTAAAAAAAAGTGAGGAAACAGGACAAGTGGAGGACAAAAAAAAGAAGTGGCAGGGCTAAAAAATATCTACAGCAGATGAACAGTATCTGAAAGTCACGTCCTTAGGAAATAAGAAAGGAACCGTTCACTGAGGCCTCATCAGAAATGGTCTCAGTGAAGGGTGGCCGTGAGGAAGTCACTCTAAAGTCATTCTTTCTCCCTGTTTCTCAATGGGTGGTTTTAGGAACACAGAAAAGTACCATCAGATTTTGATTCCCCATGTAATACCAAACTCTGCTTTTATTGCCTTATATACTGTATTTCCATCCATGTTTCCACACGTTTTGATACATCACTGCATCTATTTCCCACTTTCCTGGCAACATATAAAGAAACGAGGGCTGACTTTAGACTTGGGCAAAATACTGTGGAGATTATTTTAAGATATTTTCTTGAGACATCAAGATGATGTCCTCTAATTATTCTCGGCTCAATTATAATAGATATTGTTATATAAACATATGCATCTTATGTATTCTGAGTTACATTCCAAACAGGAGCAGAGGGACTTCAATAAAATCATTACTGGTTGTAAAACAGCGTGCTGAGTCCTGAGCTGTGGCAACAGTTATTAAGCAGACAAGTGTTGGCAACAGCTGAATGGTCAGCTGGGAAAAGAATGGCTGAGGCAAGGGAAAGTATAGCTTCGGGGGGTCACACACTCACATGCGTGTAGCTGTTTCACATAGTAGTTTAAGCACAGGTGACTCCCACTGTCCATTAATCACAGTTTGAGAAGCTGTTGTGTTGCCAGCAACCTGCTTGTGCTGCACAAAGTTAAAAACCAGCATGACGGAAAAATCCGCAACACTACAGGGCTGCAAACCTGCAGGGGATGAAATAAATACGTTTGCGGTCTCATTTATCAACAACATTGCCTGTTTTTTATTTTTTCCCTCTGCTTTGTTTTTGCCAATAATTTATTCTCACAGCCTTAGAAGCAAAAATGTGGAATTACTTCAGAGTTGGAGCCTGTTTCCGTTTCTTTTTTTCCTTCCTTTTTTTGTTTCTAGTTGAGAAAACTGTTTTGAGGCTGCAGGCACAGGTGGCAGCAGCGTCACGTTGAGTTTACCCACTTGCAGAATGAAGAGATGAGTGCTCAGTGGTGGATTTTGGAGGGATTATCAACACTCCACTGTGGACTATCTAACTGGGAGAAATCAGAGTGCACAATGAGGCCAAGGGAGCAAAAAAATAAGGCCAAAATGTTAAGGATTTTATCCTTACCTTGCATGGCTTTACAAGTAAGACAGTTGCATCATTGCATCATTACAGCTACATGCAATTTTGTGAGTCTCATATTATTGATGGAAAATACTATTTTAGCAATTAAACAATTTGAAAAGTCAATTAAAAGAAATTAAAGCAAAGTCGATGCTCACTGTCAAGGCTGCCTTGTCCTGTGGCACAGTTTGGAGACCCACAGTGTTTAGCTGTGTACATGTTTCCTCTCGGACAGCTAATTGCTCATTTTAAAATCATTTCCTGCCATTCGTATGCAGATGGCATCCAGCTGTTCGGTTCTTTCTGACCCAGCCAGATTTCTAAACTTGCTGATCTAAATACGTTTGACTGCCATCGAATATTGGTTAAATGTTCGATTTCTGCAGTTAAATTATGACAAAACAGTGACTCAGATAGCAAAAATCAAGCAATGCCTCGGATCAGCAAGTTCTTCTGTTACATCCAGCTTACGTAAGCTTGGGTTTATCCTGGACAGTTCCCTGTCTTTTAGACTGTCACGTCAGGGAGCTGACTCTTCATCTCAGGAACACCGCTAAGTTAAGATGCGTTGTTTCTCCAGGTTGAATTGGAGTAAATTGTTCATGCTTTTATCTTTTATTACTTGAATCATTGCAATTCCCTAATTAACCGTCTTATCATCTTTAAATCAGTTGCAATCTGTCGAAAATGCAGCTACCAACTCCCATCTCTCCAGTTTTAAAATATTTTCACTGGCTCTCTGAGTCTTTGGAGAGCAGATTAATTGTGCTCCTCATACTTGCTTTAAAACACACAGAGATCGTGCATGCGGGGTGGTGGCTCCAAAACTGTGGAATGACTCGGCCTCATCTCTTTGTTTTATTGATTCAGAAAAGCCTTTTTAAGAAACCATTAAAGACATTCCTTTTCAGACAGGCATTTGGGTAATTATGTGTCTGACCCTGTTTTTTTATGCATCTGTCTCATTATGTTGCTTTTATTTGGTGTTTTGTTTTTTGTTGTTGTTTTTTTGACTTTGTGAAAGGTGCTTTATAAATAAACTTATTTGCAGAGGTTTGCAAATAGTTTGGTACGGTTGAGCAATTATTTTATTTCATAATAAAATAGGCCTAAACATGCAAAAACGCTACTATGGTCCTTCACAATCACAATGTTATTGACTCATTATTTCATGCGTGAACACAGCGGGGTGGACACACTTTATATTATGCTTTTTCAGCCAAATGACGCCCCCTACAGGAACCTGCAGTTTCTTGCCGCAGTAGCTTGTTGTCCTCAGACAACGACAGCGTCCATGTCGGGGTACATTCCTGTACTTATCACCATTAAGCCTGCACTGATGGACCGAGTTACATACAGCATTAACCCACAAACCAAAGCCATAATAATAGTGCAGCGAGAGCACAGAAAGCGGGCTTTATGTTTAAAGTCTCTCTCCAGTCCCAGAGAGACCGCTCATATTTCCATCTGTGGTGAAATGTGGATTTATACTGTAGTCATAACAAAGCCTGAACAAGACTGACACTGCATAATAAAAGGGTTGAATGATCATTTGTTCTGCAGACAGAGCTGTCCGCACACTGACAGATTGCTCGACTCTGTCTAATGTAACAGCGTACAGCATGTATTAATACATCAAGGCTGGATTTCGTCACACATGTGAGTAAATACACAATGAGGAAGAGTCGCGTCTGCCTTTCTGATGCAGACAGCTAACAAAGTCGAGTCATTGCGGGTTCCTCAGAGGCAGCGCTGACCCGTCAAAGGAGGGAAATCGTACTCTTCTTTCTGCTGCGTGTGACTTGGCCGAGTGTGTACTTAAAAACTCATCAGCGTATCCACAAGGGTCGGGTTTTCAGTGAGAGCTGGACGACATTTCATACCAAATTTAGAAAGAAAACACAGTCAAAGGTATCAAGTTGAGTTCATGACGCCTGGGAAGAAATCCTGTAATAAAATAACAGTTGTTTGCCTGCGAGGGATCCGCGAGGATGCTTAGAACGGGTCTGTGAGCACTGATGAACACTTTTCAATGACAACAAAAAGAAAGACGGACGAACCATGTTTTCAGAATTTAATTTGGGGAATTAATTGCACCAAATTATGAGGGAATTAAACAATTTCTTCCATTCATACGCTGGCTGAAAAAAACTTTACAAACTCTACAGAAGCTGTAAAAAAAAAAAGACTTTTAAACACACTGTGCAGGTTTTCCTCAGCATATGGAATATGTATCGCGTGGTGCATTTACAGCTCAGCAATGGGCTTATGTGGCCAGTAAGGATGCTTTTCTTTGTCCAGCTTTGTTTCTGGGAATGTGTCATTCAGGTCCTCAATCGTCATCTGGTCAAAGGGGATCATGTTCTTGAATTTGTCCAGCTGTGGAAGGAAGAAGAGATGATCAGGAAAAAAACAAACAAAAACAAAAACATGTATCTAATAAATCCTTCTGCACTCCTGCATGAAGGCTGTGCAGCTGGATGCTTCATGGCGAACCAACATTACTTCGACCTTTGTGAATACGTCTCTTACCTCCGCTACCTCTGACCAATTTAATGTGAGTAAACAAACTGCCTCAGTGCCACCTTTTAGAGAGAGTGAGGTTGAGTCTTACGTTAACACTACAACTGCGCAAGGCGGTCCGATTGACTCCTTGACATTTTAAAAATCATGTCATGACCTTTCCTAAAATGGGTTCATTCATCACTGAGGACATCATTTTGAAAAGCGGGGCAGAGCACGGGACCGCGTGCGTGGAGAACCGAGCAGGTTAACGATTGTCGAAAGCTGCTGTGCTCACAGACAGCTTAGGTTTGCCTTAACACGTCACTTTCCACCACAGAGAATGTGACAGCAGACGCACTGTCTCGTGTTTCTTCCTGCTCCTAATCATCAAACATCTTCAGAAGAAGATGTTTGGTCTTTGGGAAGCAGGGTGTTATGGCCTTGGCTGTAACAAGTTAGACCTCATAAAGAAAAAACTAATCAAATGAAACGTATATGGCTCACCTCCTTCTCGTACTGAGCGATACGAGCCCTGGATGCTTCAGTGTAGGCAGTGGCTGTTTTGCTCTGGAAGACGACAAGCAAACATTACAAGAAGCTTTTTTTCAGAGTTTAAACAGCAAAATAGAAAATATCAAATAAATGCACTAACCACATTCTGGATTATACTTTTACTGAAATGGCTTAGCAACTGTTGTTGGTTATTAAATGTCAAACACTCATTCATTCACACGTTCATTACTTGGGATTATGTTGAGCTTGAATTTCATATTTTTCAAAGTATCGTCAGAGAAAAAGTACCGTTTCAAAACTAAATGCTGTCCTTCCCAGCTTTATGCTCAGGATGGGACACACATGAACTTATATTCACTGTCTTCAGACTCACCGCTTCCTGCTCCTGAGCATTGATAAGTGCTGTCTGCGTGTCAACAGGCTCCGGTACCGTCAGGGCACTGAACTGAGGGACACACAGAGTTAAAAATTTACGAATGCAAGCACACAAACACAGAGCAGACCAGTAAAACAGAACATCCTGTGTTTGTGTGACAAAAACAAAACACCCAAAATGCTGTTATTACAGTCTTATAACGCTTGACCTCCAGCTGATTTTTTTTTATGCACATCAACTTTTGTATTTTAAATGAAGGCATGCATAATTTTACCCTGACATTATGAAAATTACAGATGACTTATATATTGGTGGCTTTTTTTTTTTTTGCCTCATTTTTTTCCAAGTATTTTCAAGCTTTGCCTCAGGAGATAGCCACATGATTTTGGTTAAAAAAAACACTCCTGACCTTTATTAAAAACTGAATCAATTTTTCCTGCTGGTTTGGTTGAAATTTTCATACTTACTATTTTTTCCAGCTCAAAAATGCTGCAAAAATCAAGTAAATAAAAAACAAAATTGGAAATTTTCAATCCACCTCTATGTTTTCAAGAGCCCGTAACTGGAAAATGTTCACAATATGAAGGTTAATTTTTGTATTACATTAAATATAAAAGTTATTGTGGCTGGGGTGGAGATTAAGAATAAACCAATACTGAGCCTCATGTGTGAGGCACTGACTGATTTCTCACGGAATGCTGCAGATCAGTTTTCACTAAAACCCGGATTCCAAAAATGTTTTATTCACGACAGAACACAGAAAACATATCAAATGTTTGAACTGAGACATTTTCCTAGTTCATGAATAATATTATCAAATGGCAGGAAAAGTAAGTGATACTTTAAAAAAGCAGCTGTAGGAACATTTTGCGACTAATTAGGTTAACCGGCAACAGGTTGTAGAGAGGCAGAGTTTCTCAGAAGTAAAGATGGGCAGAGGTTCACCAATTGCAAAAAAAAAGAATCTACAAATTGTATAACAATTTAAGAATAATGTTCCTCAACTTAAAATTGCAAAGACTGAATATCTCATCATCTACACAGTATATAGAAAATCTGGAGAAATCGCTGTGCACATGGGACAAGGTTGAAAATCAATATTGGATGCTCATGATCCTCAAAAACCTGTATCTCTGAAGGTATGGGGGTGCATTAGTGCCTATGGAATAGGCGGCTTGCACATCTGGAAAGGCATCATCAGTGCTGAAAAGTTCATACAGGGTTTAGATCATCTGCTCCCATCCAGACGACACATTTTTCAGGGAAGGCCTTGCATAGTTCAGCAACACAATTCTAAACCACACACTGACTCTGTTACAACAATGTGTCTTCATAGTAGAAGAGTCCAGGTGCTCAACTGGCCTGCCCACTGTCCAGACCTCTCACCACCAATTGAAAACATTTGGTGCCCATGAAATGAAAAATAGAACAAAGAAGACCCAGAGCTGTTGAGCAGCTAGACTCTTCTATCAGACAAGAATGGGACAACATTCCTCTCCCAAAAGTCCAGAAACTGCTCTCCTCGGTTCCCAGATGTTTATGGACTGCTGTTAAAAGAAGAGGAGATGCTACACAGCGGTAAACATGGTCCTGTTCCAAATCCTTTGAGCCACTGCTGCCATCAAACTCAAAATGAGCTAATACTGTATCTTATTTATTTCTTATTTGATATGTTTCAAACACATACGTTTCTATGTTCTATTGTGAATAAAATACAGCCTTATGAGATTTGCAAATCATTGCATTATGTTTTAATTTACATTTTTACACAGCATTTGAACTTTTCTGGAATTGGGGTCGTACCTTAAGGGCAGACTTACCTTTTTTTCAAACTCGTCCACCATGCCTGCTTTAGCCACAGCAGATCTGTAGTAGCTCCAGTCAATGGCAGCAGGTTTCTCAGGCAGAGAGGTGAGTCTGTGAACACACAACAAACATCTTACTTCCATCATAGACAAACAGACAACCATTCAAGCTCTAATTTAGAATAATCGATTAACCTAAAATGCATGTTTTTGAACACCTAGACTAAAAACCTTCTTTCTGTGATGCTGACCAGCCTTTGGTCATAAAAGTACTGATTATTATGTATAACCACTCATTACATGCAAGGTCACCATAGTCTATCCAAACACTCGTATAGACAGAAAACCTGCATGTCACCACCATGCCTTCACAGGTGTATGCTGGGCATACAAAAACAAATGTAGAAGTGGTCTGAATAAGGTTATTACAGCTAACTAACTGTTAACTAATAAATAATACCAAACATTTATAGCACTGGTGTCACAGGAGACCACGCTGGTGACCTCGGATCAGGATATTGTACGGCTGCAGTGAGCCTGTTTTTAAAATGCTGTAACAAGATTTGAAGTGTGACTACAAACTTGGCAGCGATAGCATCACTTCGTGTCTTCAGGTTGTTGAACATGGTCCTCTGGTTGGGTGGTACCCTCTCTGCAAAAGCCGCCCAGTCAATGGCCTTCAGCGCAACTCGTCTCCCAGCCATGTTTAGGAATGTGCGAGCTGAAGAGGCCCAAAAGACCGCAGTTAATGATGCTGCTTTAAACCCTTGGGTCAAATTTTGTTTGGTACCCAAACTCAATACTTAGGAAACCGACTTCAGAGTGACAGGCTGCCGACAGGAAACGGAAGTCGATTAAGCAGTTTAGCACATAGATAAGGCTGTGGGGCAACATTGCCATCTACTGGCCGGAGTGTGTAAAGATCATGAGTACAGTTGATCACACAGAGCAGGGGTCGGCCCCATAGATATATATAGTCGGCCCCGACTGTAAGTTCTGTAAAGAACATTCAGAAACAATCAGTCATTTATTCTGGAATTGTCGTATCACAAGGAAATTTTTGGAAAGAATCTAATAACTTTATAAATTGTAATATTGACACTAAATTTTCACTACGGTATGAACATATTATTTTTGGTTTTCATGGAA
>JAVDPK010003100.1:320974-334694 GCA_034780415.1 Cichlasoma orientale | reverse complement strand
CCAGACCAGCGCACCGGGGGTGGGGGTGAGCCAGGGGGCTGGGACTCTGGACCTGGTGCCACAGGGCGAGCGCAGGGTGGGGGTTTGGGATAGAAGTGGTGGGGTGCGGTGTGGCACATAGAAGTGGGGTAAGGGGGGGGTGGACGGTCATCCCCTGGGGGCGGGTGGGCATGAGAGGTGTCCGGCCGATTGGGCGACACGTTGTCTGAGCTGTAGATATTAAGAGAATAGACAGCACAAAAGAAACAGCTCTATTGACTGAACAGGGAAACGCACTGGAGCGATATAGGAGAAGCTGTTTGGATGATTAGGGTGTGTTAGTGTGTTAGGCGTCTCGAAGCCAAAAACAGGAGGATTAAAAAAATAATACTGCATCTTGCGGTGGGCAGTGGGCACACAGTCAGCAAAGACAAGCACAAAGAAATAGAAAAGAAAATTAAGTTTCATTGCGAAAGAAAAATAATACAGTGTGTAGGACTCCCTCTGTGATCACCTTGTGTCTGCACACTGCATAGAGCTGTGAGGATCCTTCTCTGGAACCAAAGTGCTGGTCTGCAGCTTTCAATATCAAGTTGAGTTGATGACTGAAAATCTCCTCAGTGCTGGATGTGGAAACCCTACCCGCCCTAATCCTATATGACTTGTTTGTATCGCAGGTCCTGCAGTCAGCCCAGGGCAGTGTGAAACAGACACAAAACCCTTTCAAAGGCTGAAAGAGCCACAGGAGATGAGGGGAAAGACAGCCAAGCCAGAAGCCATAATATCTCTCGCCTGCCACACAGGCAGAGCCAGTGACCATGAGGTGATTACTCATGTGCTTAACTGTGATAATGATACCAAAGAAATTGTGAAATCAGTCTTGTGTGTCAACAGAAAAAATAAATAATTCACGACCAAAGCTGAGAGCCACAAGCCACAACAATGGGATATTGGATATATTAGCATGCGTGCAACAACTAGCAGGTTGAAGCTTAGCAAAACTTGTTTATACAGTTTTAGGACTAAAATTCTTCAGATAGTTTTTTTTTTTGAATTTCGACTTTTACCCACAGTGACTTGACAAATGGGCACAAGGACGATTCAAGAAATGTGCGACGCGTGAAAAACAAATTAATAACAGAATGAGACTTGAACACGTCGAGGGAGATACACCAAAAAAGAAGATGGAGGCATTGCATATGAATGGAAGCATGATCGACACAGCCAAGAACCAGTGCAAGATGATGTGATGGTGATGATGACAATAAAAATGAACACTGGTGGATGGAGAAGCGAGGGCCAGGGGTCTCCACGGGGACTTACCAGACCCTTTCTCCAAGTGGAGGAGTGGCGGAGGGAGAGATGACGAGTTCTCCGGGCTGCTCGGGGATGAGGGCGTCTCCGGGAGAGCCGGGGCCTTGCATGCCTGGAGGAGTGGAGGAAGCCTTGCGCGCCAGCGTGGACGAACCCTTACGAGACACCCAGGAGGTATCCATCACCCTGACGCCCATACTGGAGACAAACACATGCAGAGAGTCATGTATAGCAATAACAAAAACCCTGTGAGATGAGTGGAGGACAGAAGTGGGGGGGAAGGAATGATACAGTACCTTTGTATCTTCCTAATGCTGCATTAGTAGGGAAAAGAGAGGCAAAAGTGACATGAGGTCATAAGTAATGCAGACAAAGGTTCACAATATGTTTAAGATTTGATGGGGAGCTATGATTATGGCAGGGAGATGAGATCAACAGTAGAGGGAGATTGTGAGAGGAATTCAGGCCATATTACCAGCGTGTACTAATCTGCTGAATGCCATTTAGAGGGTCGCTTCGTCCAGTTAAACCTTTTTAGTCTTAGAAAAGCTCGGACACAATGGATAGAGCAGATTCTTTTTCCAAGCTGCTCATTACTTGAAATGGATAAAACCTTTTTTCTGTCCACCACCCCCACACTGAATAGCTGCTTCCACAAATTTAGATCGATGCCTTTAGTGTGATTGTGGAGTTTTGTTTGAGGTTTTGGTTCTAATTCCTCCAGTGATTTTCCACCGGCTCCATGAATGAGTCAGGCCAGGTGACGTGCTAGCCAGACTGTGAAGGAGGAGCTGGGTGTGGGAGGATGGGAACATAGCATTGGAGAAACATTTCCTTAGAAAAAAAAAAGGTAACCAGCAGCTCTCCATCAGAGACCTGTTGCCATAGAGACCATGCCATTCAAACTTATTCAGCCCCAAATATTCAAATGAGGGCAGTTTTCAGGCTTCTCTTGATGAATCCTGATAATAAGGTGGTACAGCTGTATATATTACTATGAGATAAGATATGTAGTGAGATACTGACTTCTGTGCTGCTTATGAGGGCTTCTGACTCATCGGAACGAAAACTTTAGATTAGAGGATCTGTGAAAACTTTTAATTCTCTCCTCAAATATAAGAATTCAGTATCAGTTGCCTGAGAAGAGGCGTGGGTGGAAAGAGAGCGATGGAAGGAGAGTGAGAGGTGGGCAGCAGTAGTGAGCACCTGGCATCATACCCATCTTTCTTGTAAAACTCCAGCATCATGTTGTCAGTGGCGACACTGAGTGGGCGTCGGCTCTGATCATGTTGCTGCTTGCGATCGGATTGGTCCATGTCTGGCGAGGGCATAGAGCTGTAGTTGGAGTTGTGGTTGGTGTGGATCGGGCTTCCGTAGCTGCCTGTCAAGTTGAACTCAATCTCTGAAGCAGAAGCAGACACATCATCAGCATGCAGTCTATTATATTTACAGTAATGTTTGTAATTGTGTGTGTTTTGAGTACACACAGCTACTCCAGAAAAACCACAACCAGTTTTAAGAACTGGAGTTATAGTATGAACCAAAAATAGGTACAATTATTTCCCTGAAGATTAAGCCATACAACCAATACAGCACTAAAATGTCATATCAAATGCTTTTATTTTTTAATGAATAGCAGTGTGCATTAATCATGGGCAAATTAAAAACTACTTAAGCCAATGAGATTGTTCCATTTGGATGTGCATAGCTTGCAAAATCAAGGGTTTACCCACACAAAGTGGTACTAGAGATCAATAAAACACTGAACAGCCAATCAAAGCCAAACAGTATGCAATTTGAGTCACACACTCAATCTAAGTGCCTAACATGGTAGTATGCTGCAAATCTGGAAAAATGGTTTAAGGGGGATTGTTTCAAAAGAGCATATCTAGACAAAGTTGCTGTTTCCAATGCTGCACAATACTGTAAGTTCTAGTTGAACTCTGCATATTAATTTGTTTGTTGCCCTTGGAAATGTATCATCAAAGTGAGTTTCTGAAGAAAGATGAAACATCAGAGGTTCTGTTATTTCTGAAGCGTGACAGGAAACAGGCCTTAAGTTTGCTAACGATGCATAACGCATTGTCCAGTGTCAAGCGTCACAGACAGTTTGCGTACATCTGTATGGTGTATTTTGTTGTTTGTTTGAGGTGGAAGAAAATGACAGGATCAAAAGATATCATCATATTAGATTGGGCTGGGGGGGGGGGCAGCCCTGCAAACGTATGATTGTTGAGATGTTAGCACGATTATAAGATGCAATGCTACGTTCTTTTGAATGAAACTGGACACGTTTTTGTCTAAGCGATTTTCTTAACCATCTCAAATAGCGCAATAGTTAATTACAATGACAGATATGGTGCCCAGCTCAATTACAGTTTTACATACATAGTGTGCAATCCCCACCTCCAGGGAAGAACCAGTCAGCATGCTGAATGATGGGCTCGATGATGCCAACGATCTGCAGCGACACGGTGGTCATCATCTCTGTCATGTTCCTGAAAAAAACAGACAAGTGAGCTACAGAACGATCACTCCATCATTAGCTTAAATCCAAAGCATGCAATATTAAGCAAAAGTATTAGCTGCTAGTTAAGAATACATACGGTTCATTGTGTGTCCAGAGCAAGTTTGGTCCAAGGACAATAGCCATGTTACCAGGAGTCATCTTGTTTGCATCCTGATACTCACTCAGCTTGGCTAAGAATTTGATCAAATATCTGTAGGATTGGATACAATTGTGCATTTTAAAATTATAACCCATTATTTTTTCTTAGATGTGGCATCTAAGAAAGACCAGACTTGCCACCTGCAGGCATTGAGCAAGACTGTAAAACTGTTTAAGTTACTGCCTGCAGCTGGTACAACTATCAATACTGCCAAGAAATTACAGTAATTTCCTTGTCAGTGCTATTTGGACTTCTAAAGCTGCTGATCCTGCTGTTACTATTATTTCCTGTAGGTGGCACAAGTTGAGTAGATATTAGTAGGACTGAAAGGATTTCAGTGGTCCAGTTTTGTACAATTTCTTTCAGCGTACTTTCTCGATGTGCTTTTTGTTTTCCTGATCCTTTTGTTCGTGGCAGTGGGGTTGAAGCAGAATGTGGAATCATGCAAATGAATGGGCAGAAAATCAGGGAAAGAAACTGACCTGAAATTGTTTAAGTTGTCTGTTGGGAGTTTTTCACATGTTGCCATTAGTGCTTGTAGTCTCTTGTCCATGTCTTGAACGCTGGAAAAATATAAAATCATTACAGTGCACTGTTGCTCCACTTCTATATAAATGCCACCATTTTTCATTTTGACAGTTGGGGTCCCTGTATGAACACGTTGGACTGCTTTCTATTTTTAAATCACTGCCAATGGCATAATTTGAGAAAATACTCTTAAGAGTACAGCGACTCACTTAGAGGCTTGAATCCATTCATCATAAAGTTCAGTGGTCATCAATGGCTCTGGGAGCTCACGGAGATATGATTTCAGGGCCCCTGCGGGATAAGAAAGAAGGAGAGCGTAAAAAAACTGGTCGGCTCTTTGAAAGAAGTGGACGGTTGTTTTCTCTCTGCTGATGAGGCCATGCTCCATATCTCTACCTCCCTCTAGCAGGCCCTCATAGCTAGTGCGTCAGCCAAAATCAGACAGCTCAACACAGACATTTCATGCTAATATGTGAGATGGACAGCAATATCTGAACAGAAAGCTCTCTGATGGCAAATAAAGAGTGTTTAGTAAGAAGACTGTTTTTCAAAAGAACCACATTTACAAACTGCATTATGTCCAGAAAGACTGCAAATACTTTAGCTTTATACAAATGATCTTTCAATCCCGGAGTTAAAATAATTGGCTGTTTACAATTTGCCCTCTAACAATTACAGAGAGTTGGGATTGTTGTTATGGAAATGGGCTTTGAACGATGCATGTATGTGGGCGTAGTTCACCTGCGATGGCGTGCGGATCGGAGGAGTACTCCTGCACATCAAGAACTCCACAATCCAGCGAGGCTTTCAGCTTCTTCAGCTTGGAGGCTGAGGGAGCCACTCTAAAGAGGCCCTACCCACACAGGAAACACAGAATCTTGTATAATTATCAGATCTAACACAAAGTGTGTGTATCTGAAAACAGGGACATAATGCTGATATTGAATGTTTACATTACATATGAAATATGTAGACTGGCCTGTATGCAAGAGTCAAAATCAAACAAAAATAAGAACAAGTGATATATGCGCGTGTGCTTTCCTTCTACCTCCTCTTGCATGCCACACTCTAGCAACATGGTGACACAGGCTTCGATGGGGAAGGCAATCTCTCTCCCACTTATACTCAGGTGTTCCTCCAGAGACTTGCCAAATGATGGCTTCTCCACCCACGCCTCTGCGACACAAAACAGTACCCAGAATTACACGTGGATGCCAACAACCCTGTGCACCTGCACCCACTGTTTTGTCTAGCAATTGCAATTTAACCATTAATTAAATATCATGTTGCATAATTGTTCCTTAATTAGATTGTTATGTAACTTGTCAGGGCTATTAGTTTATTCTTTACTGATCATCTTGGTATTGCTTCAGGCGCAGAAATGGAGAAGATCTCAACACACACACACACACCTCTAGACACAGTGTATGACTCACCTTGGTGAGCTTTAATCTGGGGTAGGACACTATGAAGAATCTCTAATGACTTCCTGTGATATTCTGCCTGTGTTTCTATGAGCTATAGAGGAGAGCAGGGGAAAATAAAATATAACATAATTACAGCAAACAATTAGGTTGGTACGATTATTATCATCTTCAGTGTCTACTGTGACCTGCGCTCAAATGCCAAAAACATTTTTCTGATCAGCCGCAACATTAAAAACACCGGTGAACTAAGCGAATAAAACTGATCATCTCATTCATCCATCGACTGGCACGTAGCACTCGCTGCAGCAGACCAAGCACACCCAACACTTCAGGCAATGGCGCGTCCTGAAGGCAGTGGCCTCAAATAGCAGGACAATGCACCGCACCAAATAACAAAACCTGCTCGGGAATGGCCTAAGGAATACAACAAAGACGCCAAGGCGTTGACCTAACCAAACCTCCTAGGGTCCTAATCTGGTCGAGCACCCACAGGATGTGCCAGAACAAGTCTGATCCATGAACCCAAAGGATCCACTTTAAATGTCACGTTGCCAGACACTGCAGGACACTCACAGAGATCCTGGGTCTGTGCCCCAACAAGTTAGAAGTGAAACCATGAAATTGTGTAGGTCCTATATTTGATGTTGCGGCTGATCAGTGTATTTTAACGGTATAAAGATGATAGAATTTTGATAGCATTTTTTCCACTGGCATCGCCGATTTGATGATATGCTTTACTTACTGTCTGGAAGTAGTTTGCATAGTCTATTTCTTTGGCCACGAAATTGTACATATCTGCTGACAGCTGATCCTGAAAAAGAATTTAAAGAAAAAAGCATCTTAAGGAAGCGATCTCACTAATGTCATACATATAATTTTATTATCATCCTGTGACTGCGGTCCATTTATGTCTGATTCATGTAGAAGTGTTATAAATCAAAGCGTAGAGCAAAAGTAGCTTGGGGGAGGGCATGATATACAAGTATCTGCGATTGGTGACTCACTCTACAAATCTCCATGCGATTGGCTGTCTCCTCCATTTCCTCTCTTAGGGACTCAGACTTGGCGCCGGGCTGCAGAGTGCTTGGGTGACTGGATGACTTGGATGACTGTTGAAATCTATGGGCAAATGAAACAATAGTCACCGCTTTAGACATTTCAATTTTTTATTTTAACAATATATTACCAAGAGCATGTTGTAGCCTCGCTCTTCAGCGTGAACACTGATCACCTTGTTCGTGCTGAGTCCATGTCCAAGACAAGTTTAGCTAAGTGCTTCCTCTGTTTCTGGATGTTGGGAATGTCCACCTGAGAAAAAAAAAATCCAAGGAGTTTTCCAAGTAATTTTCTGCTATTAACAATGTAAATAAAAATGCTAACATGCAGCTTTTAATTGGTGCATTAAATAATAGCAATGTCAGCTCACCTCAGCAAGGACATAAAGAGGCTCCACCACATCTCTCTCTATCTGGTACTCAAACTGAATCAGTTCCTGGGCCAGCTTGTCCTCCGTCTCTCCACACAGTTTCAGCATCTTTCTGTTTGGTGTAGAAGCCAAGTGCAAAGTCACAAGCAATCAAATACAATTAAAATGCAAACAAGGATAATAAGGACAGAGAAGAATTCAACAGCCGCATCAGTAATTAAAGATGAGTCTGTGTGTGTATGTGTGCGATTTAAGCACAGGCCTCTGAGCAGTTACTTACCCCAGGAGAGAGTCTTCCCCCAACACTGCAGCCCCTTCTTCCAAGCATTGTGCCAGGATAGTAAGTGGTAATTTTTTCTGACGGTACAGAGAAAAAAAAAATGTTACACACACTTCTGATAATGTCTGTTCCATCAGTTGCCAGAGAGACCGACACCAGTACTCACAGAAGGTGACTTTACAGATCTCTTCTCTATATCAGTCCCTTGCTGACCCTGCAGGCAGGCAGTCAGCTTCTTGTGAGTACTGTGTGTCACCTGCTTGACCAGATCCAGACGCTTTTCCACCTGGAAGAGTACACGCAGCACGACAACATGAATATCACATCGCAGATGCAACACATCCGTCACCTCGAAGGCAGCATCACGAATCAGCATCTGCTCCCTCTTCATGGTACATACTGACAGTAAACATGTATATTTACTCTCAGGAAAATTACACTTCTTAAAGTAAGAAGTAAATTATGCAAAATACATTATACAAATTATATATTTGTATAATGTACCTCGGCCTCGGCCGGTCAGGTACAAGGCATGAGGGGTAGATCAAGACCACCGATCCCATTAAGGCATTGTTCTGCGTTGTGGTGATTTATGATGGATATTTACATTTGTCATTATTTTTGAAATTTAATAAACATTGCCAATTTATTACAGACTATTAATTGATTCATTGCTATTCACAGGTGCACTAATTTTCTTCACATACATGCACACACACTCTCATACCACAGCTCACCTGTAAGAGGTCTTCATTCAAAACCTCTGTTTTTTCTGCCCTGTAAAGATATAAAAAAAAACAAAAACAAACAAAAAAAACAAACAATATCCAACATTAGAGGCAACTTAAATTTTAGCTGATATTTTTAAACTGCACAGAAGCAACATTGCATCTGGCTGTTTTTACAGTATATGAGGACAGATAGAAGAATCGATGCTGTCAGGACAAATAAAACATTACTGCAAACGGTAGGCAGCATCTTGACACTTCCAGATCCACACACACACACAGCAGCTGCCACAACCATCCCATCATTAATTCACACAGCTTCTGATAACAGGAGAAATAACATCACACGCGCTACTTTTTTAAGTTCACGATGATATGTCAGCTCAGTTTTAAATAATTTAGCGCACTTCACAAGTCTTGCGTGTCTTTCCCAAAATCGCTTTTGTACATTATCGATGTGGCAACGCTCTAACATTTATAGGCCACATGCACACACCTGTCTCTTCGGTTTATGTGGGTGAGTGTGTGCATGAAATGCAAGTGTTTGCGAGGCTGTCTCTATGAGTCATCATCTTCAACAATGCATCACAACAGCACATTAAAGCCACTTATTTAAATGTGTTAATTCCCGCTGAGAAGGATCACATCCTGCTAGAAATCCAGCAGATGGGGACTGAGCCAAAGACTGAAGGAAAAGGCAGAGTTGCAGAGCAGATGAAGCAGATAAAGCTACTCATCTGGAGAAGCGAAAGAGCCATTAGCTCAGAAAAGAGCAAACCACTGGATATTGCAAATATATGGTGTCAGCTCAGTCTTTAGTCAGCACGGACATTTCCCAGATAGCTTAGCATGCTTTTTATGATCCTACAAGAAGCGATAAAATGGCCAAATTGTCTCCTGAGAGCAAATATATTGTACTTCTTTTTGGTGGTACTGTACTACAGCCAAACTTGGATGCCTGCAATATACAAACAATCTGATTTATCAGGAATACCTAATCATTGCGGAGGATAACGTGGACTTGCTCAACATGACCACACCGTCTGACCTCCTAAAATGAGGCACCTTCAGATCGCCAGCAGCATGCATAGTTACTTGGGACTTCCCTTCCTGTATGCGCAGCCTCTTCCTGTGATTGTGCCCAAACCATGCAAATGCCAACTGCAAATAATGAATCAGAATTTATCTCGACAAAGAGAATTAAAAAGGACCTTGGTTTGTGCTCTATTTCTCATGAGACAGGGGGGGGAATAAATCAGAAGCACATTACCGAAATGCTCTTTTCATGTATGAAAAGACACACAACATAACAGCTCTTTATAACTACTGTCAAAAACTGACTAAAATGTGTCTAGTGTTGACATGCAGTTGTTTAGACACGTCCCATACATTGTCACCAACAACAGAAAGCTGAACTATTCAGCTATTAGCATCTCCAGCCTCAGAGAGTAAAAAAAAAAAATGTGAGCATGGAGCCATGGGAACTGGGTCAAATCATGTACCAGTGGATCTAATCACAGCCAGCCTCTTGGAAAACTGCTCTACTCACTGGGCTAGGAGGAAAAATACAGGAAATGTGTGTGTGCAAGCCTAAGAGAGAGCGACAGAATGATAACAAAGCGAGAGATTTCTGGCGTGATTTATAAGGATAAGTGTGATCGCAGATTGCAGATTACATGACAAAGGGGGGACAAAAATAACCCAAGCAGTGCACTAAAGTTTGGCACAGTTTTGCTGAAACGCTCCACCGGACTAAAAAACTCTGAAATGCCATGGTTTACACAGCCGCTCCCCTTGCAAGACTGCATTACATGCCGAGAATAGGTAGAAGCTCTGCAATTCAACAGTGAATTAAATGAGGCAATCACAAGTTAAATCATAGTCATCTGGCATCATCAAGCACCACATCCAGTGTTGCTATTACGACCTAGACATCAAACAGATCGGAGCCTATCTTCAAAGGCAGCACTGTCTTGTTCTATGAGTTTGTTTGTTTTCAGAGAGTGGCATTTCCTCTTAGGAAAGCAGCATCACACATAATCTGCCTGTGAAGACACAGAGAAAGAAGTAGCATTGTCGAGGCATGAAAACCGGGGGGGTACTGAAGTTTCTTGGCCCTACAGGACCTGATGTAAGGCTAGCTTCAGGGACAGTTTGGAGGTGAGGAGAGATATTCTTCTCAGCAAATATTGTGCAAAGTGAGACCTGGGAGGAAAGTAAAGATGTGGGAGAGCTGGCAGCCTTGTGGGCGGTATGCTCATGGAGAGAAAGGGAGACTTTGCCAGGTTTATGCCAACCATCTGCCACTATGCAGGCATTCCTTTACCTGGAGGTGCTGATGACTCAATACAAACACGTGCACAGCCGTTTAAAAAATATGCAGGATAATGAAGTAACGTCAAAATGCAGACATTTTTCATAAGCTTTCAGACCAAACACATGCAAAATGATACACTGGTGAAAAGGACTTCAAATCTGAGCAATGCAAACATGAATGACCCCAGAGAGACGGAGATGAATGAGTTGATACAATATTTGCGCAAGACGATCAGCTGCCAGAATGAAAAACAAGCTTTCTACATCTGGTAACAGCATTAACAAGAAGTTGACATGAAGAGAGGTCTGAGACTTTTTAGGACATCTTTGGAGTGGTACTGGGCATGCTTTCCCACAGTCTTTAGAATTTATAAGTCACTGTGTTTGTGTTAAGCTGCAGTTAAAACATTAACTGTGCAGCTATATATTTCTGTCTCAAGTTATTTTAATGTTGGACAGCTGCATCGTTAGCCCCCCAGCACTGCGCATGCTTTATGAAAGCATGAATAATCCATTCTGACATAATCAAAATGTGAATAAAGTAGCATCCGTAGTCTAGAACGTATTGGTAGCGAGCCAGTTGTTGGCTGTTGCTGACTCCGAGTTTCAGCTGAACAAAAAGAAAATGGTCATTATCTGGTTTGCTCACACTGCTAGCCTGGCTAGCAAAGGCCCTCACTCTGAGGCCTGGAAGAGCTACATTGGATGCTAGGTCTTGAACTGCTAGGGGAGGGTAGTGGAGCAGAATGGTGGCCCTGGGCCTCAGCAGGGCACTGCACAGCCTGGAGCGCTGGCATGAGATCCACAGTCGGTCACATACATACACACAGGCAATGACACACAAAAACACACAACGGTGTTTATGCTTGAGATCCTCCCTGAATATTTCTCCACTGAAGGCTTTTTGTTTTCTCTAGACCTGCGTCGTGCATCTAGAGGCCCAGTTGGTTTCTCCTCAAATGATGAGGCTGGGGGGGGCTGATGGGATGCAAGGTTACTAAAACAGAAAAACCCACTTACTGTAGATGTCCACTAAACTAGGTCACAGTTCTGTCAAGTATGCAACTGTGAGCACATACATGCGCACAGGCATGCACACATACACACAAAACACACACATGTCCAGAGAGGGAGTGAATGGGAGAGAGGGAGCCTGCAGCATTCAGCAACGTTTCACTGGAAACACAAGCACTGAGTTATCTCTAATAACTTTATTCATGGTGAACTGAATCATTTCCCCAAAAAGGCGCTCGGCAATGTGACTTAACTGTGTTTTTACACTTGTCATCTGCCCAAACAAACACACACACACACACACACACGCACAGCAGCAGCTAAATGATTTCAAATGCAAGTAGATAATAAACCATGACAAAGCAACAAAGATCAAAACAATCCTTTACTTGTAACTGAAAATCCTGCCGCACGCCACCTTTCTTTGTTAAAGCTATAAATTTCTCCACCGTTTTTGGAAATCTAACATGTGGGCGGGCAAAGCCAAACGAATGCGATGAAACAGCTAATACTAAATGAGTGTTTCTAGGCAACCAAAGCAAAGGACATACTTTATATTTGCTGTGCACAAAGAAAAGGAGATGGAGAATGATCTTTTATGGTTAAACAGCAAAGAAAAAGAGAGGGTAAACAAAACAGGAAGTTGTTGTTGGAGGATTAGTGCTTCCTGTTTTGAGCCTGCTGACATTCTTGAATGGACGGAAGTGGGCATGCTGACAGGGAGTCACCTGTCTCCTTTAACTGAATGCATAGTTACTTTTTAACAATGCCAAGCTTGTCCAGTTCATTTGTAGCTACTTAATACTAAGAATTATATACTAGACTCTAGTACATACAGTTCTCTGTATGTACAGTGGTATCGTCCCAAATTTAGCATGATAAAAATCAAAAATGTTTGTGCTTAATAACTGTGGTACTTCACACTGATATTCGATTATTTGTCAAGAGCAAGTGTATCTTTTATGCCAAATCCTCTTTATGCCCTGCTTTCTATTTGTATACCTCACATTTTGAGTTACATGTGACTCTTTCTCTTCATTTCAGTTATAAGCCGTGATTCTTCCTTTTGGACATGATATCATGAGCAGCAGACCCCAGAAGACCCCGACACCCTGACACAGTGTGCCAAAATATTGACACATCAATATTGCTCTAATCCTTTGTGTTGGAATGCAGTTATTGATTCACTGGTTACCACACCCACCAATAGGTGGAGGGAGGTTATGTTTTTGGTCGCGTTGGTCTGTTTGTCTCTTAGCAGGATAACTCGAAAAATAACGAATGGATTTCCATGAACATTTCTGGACTCGCTGGCGGCGGTACAAGGAACAATTGATTAAATTTTGGTGGTGATCCAGATCACCATCTGGATCTGGGATTTTGCAAAAGGATTTTTTTTTTTTTACCAATGTGAGATAGGGACAATATTCACATATTTTCATCTAACTTTATGAGGATAAATCAGAATGCTCTAAAGAGCATTAAGGTGCAACATGACCATAAGTTCTGTCGTAGCAAAGTTTGTTCATGATCAAAGGAGGATTCTGGATCTAATGATCCGTAGTGCTGAAAATTATAGGATCAAAAAAGAATTCACTCCTATAGAGGAAGAAATAAAGCCAGTGACATGCAACAAACACCAAAATATAGCTGAAGCTAATGGAGTATGACAAGACTGGGTGGTATCTATTGCGGTGGGCGAGGTGTGCGCTCTACTGAGTGCCCTTCTAGTTCACTATGTTAATGTTCTTATCAAAACATGCAGGAGCGCTAAACAACATTTTCACTTATCAGAGTTACTATTTTATGACTCTTTATGGTGCGGCTTCTCTGGTAAATGAGGGCAACGTGAACGGACACTGAAATGAAGAAGAGATCCACGAGGGGAAACGATGGACGGTGGCGGAAAGCAAATCAGAGATCCAATTAACTCAACTGACACATTACTGGAATGAACAAAAATGACATTACACACACACACACACACACACACACACACACACACACACACACACACACACACACACACACACACACAC
>JAVDPK010003100.1:308876-320874 GCA_034780415.1 Cichlasoma orientale | reverse complement strand
CACACACACACACACACACACACACACACACACACACACACACACACACACACACACACACACACACACTACAGTACAGTGAATAAATGCATAATTCCTATTGTTTTTTTCCAATTTAGGGCTAATTTATTTCTTCAGTCACACAGATCTCATTATGCATCAGGGATAATTGTCTTCTGATATTTCGCAAAATTGCTGTGATGCCATAATTATCATGCGAGTTACTCTGTGTTTGCCACCCCTGCTGTGCGCACGATCACTTTTATAAGTGCCGGGTCGATAGGGACAAAACGAAAATAAACCTGCAGGGGAGAATCTGAATCTGATGAGATTAAGCAGTCATCTTGAAAAAAAAATTGCATGCTGTGTTGTTTTGTTCACAAGTACATTTTTTAAAATAAATCAGAGTTTTTTTTTTTTAATGGACCTTTAATAATACGGGGGCTCTAAGGGGTTAGTCTTTTGAGTGAATCGACAGCAGTGACATGGAGAGGGGGAGAAACAGTGCTTCTGTCTGATATTACATCATCTCTCTTTTGATGGCCAAAATGGCCCCTTGACAAAGGCTCTTTATCTCTATCATACCCTGCAGTATGCTGTCTCTGAAAGGCACTGATGGGGATATGGGAGGGTTATCAGCTTTGACCTTGTATACTACCGCGGGACGACATGAGACACTTATTCAGCAACAGCTCTTGCATGATCTAGAACACGACTAATGATTCACGTCTGACTGTTGATGCCTCAATTCATAATACTTCATGATACCATAACGCCCTTCCATGTTCAGCTAGAAACCATAAACAAAGAGAAAAAGAGCAGCCGCTCAAGTTGTGAATGCAACTTGCACTGAGATTTCTCTGAGAAGTCAAGGCTAGAGGAGGCAGAGAGAGCGCAGAGGAGGGGGCATGGTGCATTTTCATGCAACAAGTTACCCACCACACTTCATGTTACCTGTCAGCAGCCATATGCTCTTCTAGAGTCTGGCACACATTCGCACCAAGAGGTGTAGATGTGTTAATTTTGCACTGAATCTAAAAACAGGCACCGACATCTACTTCTTATGCTAACAGTAATTTGTTTACAACGTTAATATGGTCAGCTACATATTAGTGCTCAGTGCTATTTCTGCCTGTTCCTTTACATCACAGTATATACAGTGCATATTTATCACATTTGCATATGTCAGACAAAGATATAGATTCGATTAGACAAAGATAACCATGTAAATACAGAATGCTGGTTTTTTTTAAACGATTTTTCATTTATTAAGGGAAAAAGAAAATGGTCAAAAAGTCCAAGCCGATCTGCCCCCCGTGTGAAAAAGTAATTGCCCCCTACAACTTTTTGACAAGTCTTGGCAGTAAAAACAACAATCAAATGTTTGCGATAACCGGTAATGAGTCTTTCACGTCCCTATGGAGGAATTTTGGCCCACTCATCTCTGCAGAATTGTTTTGATTCGGCCACATTGGAGAGTTTTTGAGCTAAAGCATCTCAATGAGATTTGGGGTTTGACTAGGCCGCTCCAAAACATTTTTTTGAGCTATTCATAAGTGGACTTGCTGGTGTGTTTTGGATCACTTTCCTAAGGTTCCCAAGGTATTTAAAAGCAGAAGCAAAACCTTTCAGGCCCCTCTTCTGTGGAACCAGCTCCCAGTTCGGATTCAGGAGACAGACACCCTCTCTACTTTAAGATTAGGCTTAAAACATTCCTTTTAATAAAACTTTTAGTTAGGGCTGGATCAGATGACCCTGAACCCTCCTTTAGTTATGGTCTTTTTACTCTGTATTGGTTTACTCACCACTCTGCATTTAATCATTAGTTATTATTAATCTGTCTGATTGATGGGGTTTTCTCTGTATTATTGTCGGGTCTTTACCTTACAATATAAAACACACTGAGGCAACTTTTGTTGTGATTTGGTGCTTTATAAATAAAAGGTAATTGAATTGCACTGAAACATTGCCCTGCTGTATAACCCAGGTGTGCTTGAGCTTCATCCAGTTTCATCCAGGTACTGAAACAGCAAAGCAGCCCCAGACCATCGCACTACCACCAACATGTTACATTAGTGTTTCACAGTTTTTTTCCCTTAATAAATGAAATAATTTAAACACTGCATTTTGCAGTTATTCGAGTTATCTTTGTCTAATATCAAAATTTGTTTAATGATCTGAAACATACGAGTGTGACAAATGTGAAAAAAAAGAAAAAAGCACTGTATTAACAGACTCGTTTGATAATGATTTCCACATATCCTATCCCTCCCTTTACTCCTTTAAATTTTCTGTATGGACACTTTACACACCCACAATTTGTAAAGAGGCCACCTGCATGCTTAACACTAATGCATTCTCCTCTTGCCTAAGAAAAGAAATAGAAACAGAGTAAGAGACACTGCAGGAAAGAGAACGCATGGAGCCCACAAATGACTGCCATTTTCAGATAATTGCATTGTGGATTGGTGAGCTAGAGATGCCCTAAAAGGCACAAGAAGAAGGCATCTATCACAGTGGTATTTGTGAACATTACAAAGGTGACAGAAGCAGAGTGCAAAGATGGAATGTGGCTGTGTTAGCGAAGGAGACAATTCTGCTTTTTCATCTGTATAAATGTTACCGTAAAAACATATTCTTACATGCTTGCATCATGGAATCTTTTACCAGTCTGTCCTAGACCTAGATAGGACAGTGAGTTGGGAATAGAAAATTGGGTCAAGAGAAATGAAGGGTGGGAGCTGGCTGAACCAATATAATCTTTTGCTCGCTTCCTCAGAGTGTGTAAGGGCACAAAATAATTTTTAGAATGTCTTTTTTTTTTTTTTTTTTTTTTTTTTTTAGAAAAATGCAAATAGTAAAGTACAGCAGACTTTTCACGGAGACTGAGCCCTCTATTAAAGGTGAACTTCCAAAAATAATACTTCAGGTCTCTCCCACTGTACCATAACACATTTCTTTTAGCTCTAAAATATGCATGGCTGCACACCCTTTTTGCTCCACAGAGGTAATTGGTCAAGCTGGTGATCACATGACATGGATCTCACCCAGGCAGGCTGCAGCAGAAGCAGAAGCAAAAGCAGAAGCAGCAGCAGCAGCAGCAGCAGCCTTGGAAAGTCAGAGGGATGCTGACACAGCACACCTGAACAGCAACCCCCAGCTGAAAGGAGCCCTTCATTATATCCACCAGAAAAAAAAGACTGTCAATGCAGAAAAACCTGCAATTACAGATATGCTAATGTATGCCAAAAAAAAGCAAAAAGCAAAAAGATGAGTACATTAAAAGTCTGTTGTGTATAATAGCTCATTTATTTTCTCATAATAAAGACACATATACGAAATACACTAAACCACATGCTTTGTATTAAATCTTGCTTCTAAATAATAAAATTTTAGTCTGGATATTCTTGGTAACAGGACACGTCACTGATATTATCAAATCCAGAGAGACCACTGAGGTTCAGGACAGCCAAAGGCTGTACCCACAGAGAAACCCTGCTCCAGTCTGAAGATAGTTAAAGCTTGAGTCAGCAGAACAGTTAATCTAAAGCCTCTGTTTTTCCTGTTTTGCTACTTTATTACTTCCTATAGGAGTGACGCACGGAACAAAACCAGTAGAATTAAAAGACAGCTCAAGGGTAAATCTAAAGTAACTCCATTTCACTTAACATACTGCAGCACAGTATCTTCGTTGCAGAGAAAAAGAAGCTCGGGAGCAGTGTTGCAAGCAAAATGTTATTAGAACTGTGGCATGACGGGAATGTTTCTCGTGTGAAGGCTTACATTAAGCATAATTAATTTACACATTCAGTTTTTGTACACATTTGTCCGCCCACTGATGCCGCGCTAACACTCTAAGGCCTGTAGGTGCAAGAACACATGGATCCAAACATAATATATGCATGCATAATGACTTGGTTGGTGGTAATATCGAGGAACACTTACATGGTCCAACATAAGAAAGAGCTGTTCAAATATAGCTCCTCAGATGAACCGTGCCTCAGCACCTCTTTACACTTCTTCAGATCCTTCAACTTATCAACGGGGGAGAAATTCAGGCATATTTACAGAATGGGGAAACCTCCATGTTACTCTTTCCTAGAGACAAAAAACACTTCATAGTCATTTTACTTGAAAAAATAATGTAGCTGCGGTCTTGCCATCTATGCCCACATGACATAGCCAATCCTTGACACTGCTCAAGGTTACCACAGGGTCAGATCCTTTACCTTTTGTCTTATCCAAAGCTCAAATCTCTGATTACACCTTGATTTGGGGGTTTGAGAGTGCCAGTTCTTGTTGTGAACCATGGTTATGATTAATAAGCCAGCAGGGCTGTTCAGAGAGAATTATGCTGCTCATTATCACTGTCGTACAGGCAGACCAACTTAGCATGGTGCCACTCTGACAGCTCCAGAAAAAACAGCAATGTGAGAGAATTTTCCACTCAAACCAGAATCACTTGCGGCACCGGCGTCAAATAAGCTGTATAAGTGCACGCGCAAATGCACAAAAGGAAAAGTGCCATATCTTCTCTGGCCATCTGAAGGCCTCCAACCTGCTTGCCCACACACATATCCAGAATCACACCCACACACAAACACTCTAATGAGTCACTAGAAGAAGAAATTATTACAAAAAAAGACTGCGGCTAGGGGGGGAAGCAGTATGACCTATGGGGAAAACGAAAATGATAGCACAAATAGACCCCCCCCCGCCCCCACCACCACCGCCACCACCACCACACACACACCCCATCTCTTCTGAGGGCATTGTAATAATAATGACCTACACGTCCTGGTCCTAATCCCCCCCCTTGCTGAGCAGAGAACACCTTCTGGCCCAGCGCTGCTTGACAAGCTGCTCTCCCTTAACACAGAGGGTGGGGGAAGACTCATAAGCCCACTGGACCGGCGTAAAATGTCACAGAATCCATTCTTGACGATGGGAATGGATTTCAGAACCATTCAGGTGCAGGGCAAGAAGGTGGAAGAAAACTGGATAGATGGAGGTGTGCAGAAACCCCTCGTTTTTAGGACCTATGATGAATGATAAAACCATCTATTTAGAGTGGTATAAATAATTGCATAAACGCATCAGACAGATGCGGATCACGACCTTCAGGAAGTCGCTGACTTGATCGCTCACGCCTGAGAGGTGCTTCCCTCCTCACAGCTGATATTACTGCGTAATAAAAACATTGCGCCTTTTTTTTTCTCATTTTCCCCTCACGTCGCAGCCCATACTGCATCCGTCTGCATCACGTTCACCTATCGACAGGTTCGGTGACAGGAGTCTATTTTAATCACGACATAACTTCGCAACATCATATTTGTCAAACTCCATGGATAATGCTCATATCATGTTATTAAAAACTCGTCACCTTATGATGGTCCGTGTTACTGGGGTTTTCTATATTTAACATATTTCCGTGGGCAGGTTGTAGCTACTGGGGCACTGCGCCTACACGCTGCCTATGCGGTAGCCGATTCCACTTGGTATTACGCATAGAACACTTAGGGCGTTTTGAACATGCTGTATACATTTCCTCCAGTAAAAAAAAGAACAACAACCGCAAAAAGCACAAATAAAAGAATGAATTCCTATTTGCACTGATGTAATTCATATCTTACTGGGGCCATGCGGGGGTTTCTCCCCTCTTTGACTTAGCCAGTCGCGACAATAGCGCACGGAAAAGGTTTCCTTACCTTCCCACCGTTTGGTTGGCGAGCTGTCGCATCCGATTGAATTGCTTCTTCATCTTGTATTTTCTGCGTTAACACCTACGAGTGGAAATATTCCGCATTATTTCTCTCAATACATATCTCCATTCTCCACAGAGGTGCAACACAAATTCCAATCTGCCATTTTCCCCTTTCCCTCATCGCAAGCTGCCAGTGCCAAAGAAGTATTCCACGATTACATATTTTCAATTGATATACATTTTTTTTTACATCTATATTTGCCCCATTGCCTGTGCAGGGATGCTGGACCAGTTCACCGCGGGTACACACACACAGGCAGGGAGCGACAGCAGTGACAAGTAGCGGCTGCGCAGCAATGCAGTGTGGGAAATGTAGTTTATTACGACTGACTCCCGAATAAAGAATCCATTCTTGCCCGTTCCTGTGCGCCATAAGGCTTGATCAAACGGCTCGAGCGTGTATTTATTGTGAATTTATCATTTTAAATATTATTGTATTTCTGTGTGTGTGGATATCAGTAGTTGAGATACATTGAGAGTATGGAGGGAAGCTCAGTTGAATATTTAATTTAAATGTTTTTAAAGTTTATGCTTATGTTTAAATAAATCACAATGTATCATATTACACCTTCTTAAAATAAAGGGGGGGGGGGGATTGATTATGCATCCAAAAGCGATTGTAAACGTCCACTGACGGCTTTATTGCTGTGAGTCAGCCTGGTCAAAAACCCCATCTAGTGTTCATTATGTGTCAATGCAATGCAAAATGCAGCGCAATTCACCCTTTGGCTGCATTTGCACAACATCCCCATCTAGTGTCCGTTATGTCCCAATACAATGTAACTACGTTGTGCAAACAAACATTTTAAGTCCTAATTTTAAGGGGGAAAAAAAGTTAATAAATAGCATGAAAATGCAAAATTTTGTTTGAAGTTCTTGTACTCATAATGCAAATGTGACTCATAGTAAGAATAACCGATGCATGTCTGAAATAGATTTTCTGTCATATAAATCAAATGTCAAATGTTGAACTAAAAACATCAAGCATAAACGAGTCTATTTATTTGCCATCCTTCTATAAGATAAAAGTAAGAGCAAGTTCTGACTTTGTTAATGGACTGCTTGCTGTTTTTAAGTTAACTGTCCAGAAGAGAGCACTCTTGTCTTATAAACCACTTAAAAATGTCAGCGCTGTAGTGTGAAATAACAGTTTCAGTGTCATAACGTGTTCTGTTCCCACATTCAAACAAAGCTGACATGTGAGCTCAAATGTCTGGACTAGCTTGACCGTGGTGCAAGTTCATTTTCTGACTTCATCACATGCATTTAGCAGCCGCAAAATGAAAATGCGTGATTAATAGTCACAGTGGCTGTTAGGGCCACTGACCTTTTGGCTTGTTTTTGAAAGAGAGCCGCTCTCCTCCCTCCCTCTCTCCCTCTCTGCTTTAGGTGTTTCCTGCCTGATTTCCACAGCTGAACAGAGCCTGCGTATATGTTTCCAGCAGCAAGTGCTTGGCCACTGGGCTCAAATGTGTATGGCTGCTGGACTAGGGCTGTTCATGCTTCAGTTGTTTAAGTGATTAGAAGTGGCAAAAACTTGGTTTTTACCCACGAGTCTCGGTTTGTGGTTTGCCGTTGTATTGTGTCATACTCCCTGTGACCCCCTAGACCTTGCAGGTAGGGAGTTGTAACAGTGGCATTTTGTGCATCGGCTGAACGCACAGTGCAAGCCTTTATGAAAGAGAAACACTGTTATCAATAGTGACTACAACTAAAAGCGCAGTGTGCTTTTTAATGCCAAGGGAATCCAACTCTCTTGTAAATACAAGATGCTACAATAAGCTTATGGATAAAGCTATGATAACAAAATGTGTCCTTGCATGTCCAGTTCACGGCACAGAGCAGTTAAAACCTCTCATCGGGAGTGACGCCCCCTGGCTTAGTGTCATAAGGCCTTAATGGACCAACAGGTGGGGTGCACGCTGCTGCCATAAGGTTCAGAGGCCCCAGGGAGTAAATGATACAGAGAAATAGCTGTTTTCTGCCCTCATTAATCTCACATGTTGGAAATTGAGAAAGGCGGGGGGATCCTTCAGCCTTGATCTCAACCTTGTGACCTTGTCAGATCATTTGTTTTCATTAGTTCCCACTCAGATGAACTGGCCAGTTCCAGTTCAGACACCTACCCTGCCCCCCTAAAGAAGGGAAGATTTTTTTAAAAGTATCTCCAGGGGTCTTCCAGCCTCTATAACCAGCCCCCAAAACGTACTGCTCCAGAGAGTCTCTGGACACTTCTAAATCAGTGTGGATGATTCCTCACATCCGCTGGCCTGTTTCGGAAAGTCTTTCGCTGGTAATCCCTGCACAATGAACAGTGTGCCCTTGTGCAGAGAAACAGGAAGGGTGAACATAAACTTAAACCACAAGGGAACTGTATGGTGCGTTTCAGCGTTGAAGAAAACTATTAAAGAGCTCCCAGATTTATACTACTTTTGCAGCATACATAATATTAGGGCACAACAGGTAAAAAAAAAAAGACTTCTTCCTCTGGTCTCCTGCTGTTTGTGTCACTGAACGGGATGAGTGAGTGTTCCTCCTCTCACTATAATGCGCCTTAGCTTGGCAGCTGGGGACTAATTGGCTCCCAGTTTGTCTAATGAAGACTTCTCTCAGGTCATGACCTGTCCACCTGATGACCCACTGCTGCTACCGATGTGTAGTCTGCACTTTGACAGTGACCTGGTAAGACAGATGCCCCGTGGTTGCTTCACTAAGGGGTAGTATCATAGTCACTCCTGCAGAACAACAGGACCTTTGCATGCAGTCAGTGGAGGTGTTAGGTCTTGCTGGAAATGAACTAATGGCATGTGTTTGCTTTGTTCAAAACAAACAAAGGTGGGGAGGTAGGAAAGATCTAATGGCACGTTATAAGATCAGGTTAAAAGCTGTCCGGTCAACAAAGGGAAGATTGGTGGGACCGTCGCGCTTGTGTTTTATCTTCAGACATAGCATCATATTACTTGGATCAATTAGTCCAGGCGTGAGGGGTGGGATGCTACGGGCCTTTGGTCTCTCATTTAAGAAAAGTAACACATTCATCAAGGAGGTGTGGGCAAGGCAACAGGTAAACACAGTGACCCTGCCTTCTCAGCCATCCCTTTAAACCAGAAGAATTCACAAGAGTAAATATTGACCCTGTTTATAACTGACATAAGGATCTGTGCCACATGACTTTCAAATGCTTTTCTCTGGAGTTAATATGCTGCAGTTCTTGCCTCTTGGGTGTGGAAACAAAACATTCAGCACAGGCATTAACGTCAGCTTTTCAGGTAAGCCCGAGAGCTGAGGCCTGACTTTGTGGTGTGTCTTTAAAGGGTTACCTTGGGCCATAATGAGCCTCAGCAAGCCCAGCGCCAGGCCTAATGAAAACACTGTGACATCTGAGGGCGAAAAGGTATTAGACGTCTAAACTACGGGGGCTGTTTTAACATGCATCAAATGACAGAAAATGATGGTTATCACAAACACCTTTCAGACACGCTAAATACAGGTCTGCTGGCGAGCAGGCCCGGAGTTGAGAGAAGCAAGCAGCGCGCTAAACGCTTGTGGTGTGTTGGACATGCAACACATTAAAAAACATGAAAATACTTTTTTTTTTTTTGCTCTGGACCGAGCAGAATATGACTGTGGCACTTCAGCAGCAAAACACATGGGTTCTATTTATGCAGTAAGGTGTGTACTAAGAGGATGGTGCTATCACGTCAGCTACCAAGGTGTTATCTTTCACAGCGCATCACCTAGATCTTCTTGGATGGTAACCATGCTGTTTCGATGAAAATTAAACCCAAGAGCGCCAAATGAGCTAAAAACATGCAATTTCTCATCATCATGGTTGGAAATAACCAGTCACATGCGCGCTAATGAGCACTGTTACACCCGTGGTTTTAATCGGTGCCAAAAAACCCCCCCAAAAAACCCCAGACAGCTGCATTACTACTGTGATACCAAAAATACTAGAAATAAAAAAGGAAGCCAAACACCTGTAATTGCAAAACTAATAAAAGCTGTAAAGGAAGCTATTAAGGTGATTCAACATTTAAAAAAAAAAAATGACGGGCACAAAGGAAAGTTGTTGTTAAAGAAGTTAAAAAAAAAGTTATTTGGCTCTAGTAACATTTTTAAGTCATTATCCTCTCACTGTTTTTTTTTTTTTACCAAACTGATCATTATGTGAGTTTCGTGACCAAGTGTCAGTTATAACAACCCAATATTATGTAAAAGGACTTAAGACATCCTTTATCATTGTAATAGTTAGTGCTTCACAAGAGTGACAGGTATGTGCCTGCGGCAAACTCACTGATGTGTCTTACAGTAAGTTTTTGGCATGGCACACATGGTCACCTTTTCTTTGCTAACTCAATAACTGCGTTTGGGTGTGGCGCGTGGCGTGTTGCAGCTGCGGTGTATCGTGAATGCATTTGTAATTGGAGACTGCATGTATATACATGCAGGCACACAAAATGAAAGCTGGGTTTTGTTTGAAAGAGAGGCTGAATATGCACTAAATGTTGGTCTGCCTTTTCTGTTCAGGGCATCAATATGTGGAACTTTTAACCCACACACAGTACTGTGCAAAAGTCTTGAGTCACTCTTCATTTCTTTTTATTTTGTTTCCAAGGAGCCAGACTTTCTGGTCATTTTGTAAAGCGGTCTTCTCCAAGCTGCTTAAAACTGACCTATGAATCATTCAGACTTTTAAGAAAGGCACCTAACTCAAGGGATGAACTAGTGTTGTTTCTATACATAACAGAACATAACACAACTTAGCAAAGAACCAATTATAAATTGTATTTTTAGGCACTTTGTTACTAGCAGTCTGTTGCAAAAACATGTAACTTGTTGCTATTTTTTTAGTTGAATCTGTGAAAAATGCCAAAGATAGCACAGTGTGACAGGCATAAAACAGTATTTTTGCATCAGCAAAGTAATTCCCAAAGAGCTATTAGCCAAAAAATTGGCATATCTTCCTGAGAACTGAGAAACAACGGCTCTTTCAAGTAACCTTTTTTGTAAACCACAGAGGACATAAGATCTCAGCATGCTGTGCAGTGTGTCCTTAAAAAATTCGAGGAAACTAAATAAGTGGCGTACAAAAGAAGAAGTGGGAGGCCTAAAACATTATCTGCAGCAGATCAACAGTATCTGTAAGTCATGTCCTGAAGACAGAGGAAGAAATCCAGAAAAAAATGGACCCAAGACCTGAAAGATGCATCTGGCCCTTCAGTTGATACATCTCCTGTTCACCACAGCCTCATCAGAAATGGTCACAGTGGAAGGGTGGCTGTCAATTTCCCAGTAAAATATAAAGAAATTTGTGAAAGACTTTTGCACAGTACGTATACCTTTATAAGTGGATCATTTAACTAAACCTAAGTGGTAGTCATGGATGAACTGATACTTGTCACTGAGTTTCATTGTACTACTGGACCCGTGTAATGTTTGTATTTTAAGGGAATACAGTACCAGTCAAAAGTTTGGACACACCTTCTCATTCAGTGTTTTTTCATTATCTAAAAATCGTCTGACCCCAAACACACCTCCAGGCTATGTAAGGGCTATCTGACCAAGAAAGAGGGTGATGGAGTGTTGCGTCAGATGACCTGGCCTCCACAATTACCTGATCTAAACCCAATTGTGATGGTTTGGGATGAGTTGGACCGTGAAGGCAAAGCAGCCAACAAGTGCTCAGCACCTCTGGGAACTCCTTCAAGACTGTTGGAAAACCGTTTCAGGCGATTACTTCATGAAGCTGATCGAGAGAATGCCAAGAGTGTGCAAAGCTGTAATCAAAGCAGAAGGTGGCGACTTTGAAGAATCTAAAATCCAAAACATATTTTGGTTTGTTTACTACATGATTCCTTATGCGTTCCTTCATAGTCTGGATGACTTCAGTATTAATTTACAATGTAGGGAAAAATAAAAATAAGAACACTGAATGAGAAGGTGTGTCCAAACTTTTGACAGGTACTGTATGTTAAATATAGGCCTGTAAACTGAAACATAATGCAATTATTACCCAGTTTTATTTTCTCTTATATAGCTTTAAGTTTATTAATATCATCTTATTCATATTCTTGTGAAGGCGCATATAATAAGAGATGCATACAGTGTCTTTTTCTGGATTGAGTTCAAATGCGCAATAGATATTTAAAGATTTTATTTATTTTTGATTAATGGTTTGATGTAAATGTATTTGTCATGATATTTGGAGATGACCGCAACATGAATCACTTT
>JAVDPK010003100.1:273010-308776 GCA_034780415.1 Cichlasoma orientale | reverse complement strand
CACCTCTGGGAACTCCTTCAAGACTGTTGGAAAACCGTTTCAGGCGATTACCTCATGAAGCAGATTGAGAGAATGCCAAGAGTGTGCAAAGCTGTAATCAAAGCAGAAGGTGGCGACTTTGAAATCTAAAACATATTTTGGTTTGTTTACTACATGATTCCTTATGTGTTCCTTCATAGTCTGGATGAAGTTCATTAATATCATCTTATTCATATTCTTGTGAAGGCGCATATAATAAGAGATGCATACAGTGTCTTTTTCTGGATTGAATTCAAATGCGCAATAGATATTTAAAAATTGTATTTATTTTTGATTAATGGTTTGATGTAAATGTATTTGTCATGATATTTGGAGATGACCGCAACATGAATCACTTTTTTAACATCAACCGAGCGATCTGTCTTAGAGCATCTTAGCTTCCTACAGAGGTAAATGAAATTCACTCATATTATTATAAGAGAGACTGCAGCTGTAACTCCACACATTGATATTGTTGCAGGTTTAAATGGTTCATCATTTGTGCAAAAAACTATCCCAGCAGATCACTCACACGTGCAAACCCACACACACACACACACACGCACACACAGAAGGCTTTGATATGAGACCAACACTCAGAAACCAAGGCCTTGAGGCAGCCTTGGCATTTTATGGATCTGAAAGACAGATTGAGCTCAGATGGTTCAGGATTTATGATGCAAGGCGAGCAACCTGAGGGACAAGCCAACTCCTCCCTGTGCTGGCAACCACCAGTGATAGAGAGATTTACAGTCAGGATATTACAGCTGATTGCTCATAAACCATGGGAAAAGTCAAATGTACAGTGAGCAAACAAATTTTGAAGTCTTTTTCAGAGCCTGAAGCTGAATTAAAGTGTTGGATCTTTGCAGTATAGTTTTGGGAAAATAGCTCAAAACTTTGATCTAAGAAAACTATAATAAAGGTGGTTTTTGGTGTTTGTCTACACTCAGTACTGTAGTATGTACAGTAAATCTGGAAAAGGTTGTATTTTCAATGGGCTGTCAAAACCCTATGAAATATGCATACACTGCACAGATTTGTAGGGCACTGGTGTGTTTATACAATGCTAATGAGCGCGGTTAGCCCCGCTGAGAGAGTTCATGATTGTTAATGCTATATTTGTATTGGCTTCATGAGGCTCCTTCATGCTTTAAGACGGGATCGGTATATTATTAAAATTAATGTTTTTGTGGACGTATAGCTGAATAGAATCAAGTTTGCGTGTTTGTCTTCTTCCCCCCGGTTTGTTTTCAAAAGACTGAACTTAATGTAAAAATCAACCTCTTTGTCCTGTTGAGAGTTCAGGAATGTAGAAAGCATCATCCTCGGTGAAGAGCTTAGGTGACAGACTGACCTTATTTCTCTCAACCCTGAGCTGAACTCCATTAAGGGCTGCCTCAAGTCTGTAATTTTACCGACAGCCTCTTATCGTGTTTGTCTTGTCTCTTCCTGAGGGGGTTGACTGCTTGCCCACAGACAAGCTTTACTTCATTTCAGCTGGCTCTCCACAGAGAACACAATCAACAGATATGACATCCGTGACTGGATAAAAGTTCAACTGGAAGACTCAAAATTCACTTTGTACATCGCTAATGAGTGCGTTTCAGAGAAAAAATAGCATGTGCGATGTATTTAAGGGGTTTTCCTGGAAATGTCTTGAGTTAGTTGCTTAATCGATGGAGTGATTGCATGCATGCTAAAATTTGCTTTATGAGACTGTGAGGATCATTTGCTGTTCAGAAGGAATTTCTCAACCCTAGTACCACAATAAAGATAATCTTACCGTTCAAATCAAAGAAGGTATTGTTACATTTTGGGCACCATTTTTGACCATGATTGGTTTGCATTGTTATGGCGGTATATTATTTTACTTCTGCACATTAATTCAGTGGTTAGATACAACATTCTTGTATAATTTTCTTGCAGAACTATTATTTGAAATCAGATCAACTTGATGAGTACAAGATGTTTTTGAATATACCCCAAAATGTATATTCCAGTACTGCAAATGCTTAGCCCGGCTTGGGGATCAAGGTAGTTTTTAGCCCTACCTTAATACAGACCATCCTGTCATACAGGTAGGCTGAGAATAATGTGCAGTTTTCCTGAACCCTCCTCTGATTGACTCTGTGCTTTCTGCTTGCAGTGACAGAGGATGCCTGAGGCACTGTGGCCACACAGCCTTCTCATCTTGGCCCAGATCAAAGGGACCCTGTCCAGTCTGACAGGAGCCAAGTCCCTCGATGAAGGCACTGATGAACTTGGAGCTGGAAAGTTGGTCAACACCATGGGTGGCATGAGACTATATTGGTAACCCTGCACGAGGAAACTTTGGATAGAGCAGAGATGCTCAAAACATCTGAAGCGAGATCCATACGAACTCCTAATCTGAAAATGATGAGGGAGATAAAAGAGGACCTGGAGATGAAGCATGCCAGGAATGTTGAAACAAAAGCATAGGGAAGGAGAGGTGGTGGAAGTGTGGAGCGAAATGCATCTTTAAAGGACCTCCGCCCAGACGGAGCTTCAGTGGGAAATTTTTCTTGGCCACAGCCCAGCTTTCTTGCGACCTCAGAGTGCTGCTGACGTGCCCTATTGGAAAATAAACACTGGCTGAGGCTCAAGATCAAAAAAATGAAGTTACAGAATTGAAATGAATCGACTATGCGACACTATATGTAGCTTTCTGTAATCTGTGCTTTGAAGAAACATAAAAAAGTGCGTATGATTTAAAGAGATTAGTGAAAACTCAAGTATAACAGATTATTTAGCTATACACAACAGAGGTTGTGTTAAAAACAGAATGAAATTGCACACTTTCCATGTTGTCCTATGAAGCATGTTAAATAAGGTAATAAATGCAATTCACTGTACATCATAAATGGCAGGATTTAAAGCTCTTGAGTGTAACTCATAATGTTTGCATGCATATCCAATAAACCTGTGATGTGCAGGTCAGGAAAACTCTAAACTTCCATTTTAATTTACAGACAGCCACCCTTGTTTTTCCTCCTTTATTTATAACTGGCTTCACCAGTTTGACTCACAACCCTGGCATCTGATCTGCTCTGCTTTCAAAAGGCCACATCGTAAATTCCTAGACCTTGATATTTTCCCTAATTTCCCACAGGACTATAATGATGCAGGCTTCTTTGTTGAAAGCACCTGTTCTCTGCTCAAATAATGGGCTACATTTTCATCCAGGATATACTCCCTAAGGGACACTGCAAGCCTTTGACTTGAGGGTATCTTGTTGCCACCATTGCCAATGAGTGTTCACTGCAACCTTTTGAACACTACAAGTCAGTTGTGCTCTCTGGCTTATAGAATCTGTTTTTGGAAGTGGTCAAATGGCAAGGTCGTGTTATCTTTTGATGTTTTTTTTTTTTTTTTATCTGTGTACATTATGATAAAGCAGTCATCAGGGTCTGACAAATATCCTCAGTATGAATGTCTCAGGGGTTTACTTCACAGAAAGCAAGCGCCGTGTACAGCCCACAGTGTCTCCTATCCACGTGTCACTCTTTGTTTTCTTTAGTCATGCAAGTCAGATAAGCTCACTCTGAAGCAGCTGGTGAAATTATGATAAGATGTGAGTGAAAGTCTTTCTAAAAAAAGATGAATGAAATTTCGATTATACTCAGATATCAAAGTTAGTCAGTTGATGAGCTAGCTTGCTAACTAGTAAGGAGATGTCACCAGTGGAAGTGCTGTCTTCTAACACTGGACATTAAAACTAACATATCCACTAATCTCCAGCTTGACATTAACTAACATGCTGAGAAATTAATATATATATTTTAAAATATTTGGCTCATAAAATTTCAATTCAATTCAACTGTATTTATAGGGTCAGTGCCTCAAGGCAATTTGTACTGTAAGCTAAAGACGCTACAATATTATAGAAAAAGCCTCAACAATCAGACAGTTCCCTATGAGCAGCACTTGGCCACAGTGGGAAGGAAGAACTCCCTTTAAACAGGAAGAGACCTCTGGCAGAATCAGGTTCAGGGAGGGGCAGCCATCCGCCGTTGGGGTGGTATGGTGTAAGAGAAGATGAAAAAAAAGAGCGCATAAGGAGACAAAACACAACCCATGGAGGAGAGAAGACAGAAATGTACTGACATGCATCAGTGTTGCATAAACACACGGGGAGTGAAAAGATGGGAGCTGGAGAGGAAGTGCTCAGTGTGTCATGGGAAAACACCCAACATCCTGAGCTATTGCAGCATAATTAAGGGATGTTCAGGGTCACCTGATTCACCACTGACTGGATCACCAACTACTGCCAAAAAGTTAGTATATATGTGTGTTTTTAATCAAACCTGTTTTGATATAAGATATGGATTTTTTTTTAAATACAGCCAAATGTACGGCCATTGAACAGACCATAATACAGCAGCTGAAAGCCGTTTTCACGCATATACACTGTGGGCCTAAACTTTTCAAGACATTACAGAGCTGCAAATGAGAACACCAGAGCTGTCAGTTTGGACGTTAAATGATTGAGCATTAGCGTTACACACACGTCTTTGGAACGTGCAATCACCAAACAGAAAGGAAGAGAGAGAGGACAAAAAAATTTACTGACATGTATCAGTGTTACATAAACACACGGGGAGGGAAAAGATGGGAGCTGGAGAAGGAGTGCTCAGTATGTCATGGGAAGTCCCCCAACATCCTGAGCTATTGCAGCATAACTAAGGGATGTTCAGGGTCACCTGATTCAGCGCTGAGTGGATTGCCAATTACTGCCAAAAAGTTAGTCTATGTGTGTTTTTAATCAAATGTATTTTGTTTAAAGATATGAAAAAAAAATTAAGTAATGCAGCCAAACATACGGCCATTGAACAGAACATAATGTAGCAGCTGAAAGCTGTTTTCATGCATGTGCACTGCAGTCCTAAACTTTTCAAGACATTACAGAGCTGCAAATGAGAACACCAGACCTGCCAATATGGATGTTAAATGACTGAGCATATTATCTTTACATGCTGTTCTTTGAAACATGCAATCATCAAACAAAAAGGGTATACCTAACCAGGAGGTTTAAACCAAGAACCTGCTGCCTCCACACGGTGCCTAAACTGAAAAGTGGTAATAATAAAAATCTAATTAAAACAAGGAACTCAAGAAGTTAAAAAAAAAAAATAGAAAGAAAAAGTAAAAGCCAGGCAAGAGCGGTTTAATCCAAAGTCTAATTCTTTAATTGGACTTAAAAGGCCCGTCAATAACACACTTCATTTACCATTAAGAGTCTTTAGATCACGCTATCTGATTGATACTTTGTGTGGGCTTTTCCAGGTTACGGCAGTCATTTTCTTAGTGGCCATTAGGACCCGAAAGCAGCTTACATTTTTAACTTTTAGGAACATGAAGTGAAGATATGTAAATCAGAATCAAAGCTGCTATGGTGAACGCAAAAGTATCTGATCTCATTTAAAATACATTTGAAAGTGAGGTGCTAAAGCTGTATCATAGCAGATACTGCAACCTTGATAATGAACTGCTAACCATCTGGATATTGGGGGGAAAAAAAAATATCAACCAACTCCGATGATTCCAGGAATTCACAGACTTATTTTTTGATACTTGTGAAAAAACTTCTGGGGCGACTCAAATACTCTCAATACTTTCCTTTGTGAGTTCTTTGGTGATAAGTTCCGGAGCAAACCAGTGAAACAAAAAGCAATGGTCTATGTACGTCACAATACATGAAATTTCCTTATAAAGTGAAAGAAGATCAAAACAACTACACTGTGTTAAATTGTGCTTTTCATTTGTCTAAGAGGAGAAATGAGACAGAGACCGTATCCACATGTCCCTCTAACTGCATAAATACTCTCAAAAATGCACAAATGGCATAAATGTCTCTGCATCGTTTTTCCGTTATCATAGCCACATTCTCCCGCATTAAAAGAGCTAACAGTGTAATAGGATTTTTAGCTTGTGCAGGACTTGGCACAGCCAGAACATCTAAGCCTGCCTGAGCTTTCCAACCTGTCAAAAGGCTGCTTCCATGTCCAGGAGGACATCAGTAAGGGATAAGACTTTTTCTACAGGATCAAGTGAGGAAATCCGCTCAGGCTACGGTGGCTTTTCCTTAAGAGAAGATAAGATGGTCTGTAGCACGGCTCCAGAGAATTTACAGACATTGTAAATGGCCTTTGCTAGAGTTGAAGACCTTGAAGGAGGACTAATGGAGTCAGAGAAGTGTCTTGATCTGCCTCTCAGCTTACCTAATAACCCTGTCATTAGATTGAAGGCTTTGCGTGTGTGAGATCTTGGTCATCCCTCCTGTTGTTTGCGTTTCTTTGCTTTTTCTAGGACAGAGTGCCGGATGAGATCATCCATCAGTCGACTTTACCCTCTAATTGGGTCAGATCTCTGATGTCTGCAGGTTGCTAGTGACTCCTGTGCATTTTGATGTATTTATGTTTATGTTTGTATTTTACTATATGTTCATATTAGATATTACTGCAGACGGCACACAGAATGTACAACTGAGCACACACACAAGAGCACAGATGGCTTACATCTCCACCTGCTCCCCTCTTTCTTCACACAACTGTGGGCATGGTGAAAAGAGGTTTCTGAAAAGATGTTGACAGGGCAAGGTGATAAGCAAGCACACAATCTAGCAGCACCATTGAAGTTCTATTGTGCAGCCAGATGTTTAATAAGATTCAGCTTTAGGGTTTTTTTTTTCCCACCTGGCAATAAAGTAACAGCACTCTTCACTAATGTGAACAGTCACAATGTTAAATGATGCTATATTTGAACTCTCTACCTTCCTTAATTGCATTATAATGGCAGACTGGCAACCCAAATACACAAAGGTAAGATCAGGTTGTATTTGTTTATCCCAAAGCTACATGTTACAGTGGAAAACACGCACGCTGACTTCCATGAATGCACTAGGAGTGTGTGCTGAGACACTGGTCTTTATTTGACTGTCTGGCTTTCATGTATGAGCTGGGTGCTGTTTATGTCATCTGTTTAGGCTGCAGAATAGAAGTCTGTTAACACAGTCCAGGATGTGTAGAAAAAGTCAAGCGCTCCCTTTAGTGTGTCCACTTTATTTTTCATCACCCCTTGTGATATGACACAGAGTGCAGAGTGCATGTGTGTGTGTCTGTGAGGGTTTTTTTTTTATTGTGAAGGATGACAGATGGAACAAATTAACACACACTTTTATAGAACTCTAAAAAAAAACCCAACAAAAAAACAAAAAACAAAACAGTGCCTGCTTGCGCCATGTGTGTGTTTGTGTGCATCTGTGTGTATCCTCCCTCAGGTGTCTTTTGTTCTAAGGTTTCATCCTTCCAAAACTCTGCTCTACTTTGAAGTCTGTCAATCCCCCAGCATGCAGACAGAAAGGAGACCTTAGAAAAAGCTAACAATAGGGCTTATGTCCTCTTTGAAAGCTGTGCTATAGTGTGTCTCAATCATAAACAAATGCAAGGAAGTAATCCTTCAAATGAGCAATATAATAATAATAATTATTTGTTTTTATGGTTATTTCAATCAAATTACTAGTGATTTAACCATAAATCTAGAAAGAAGCTGTAATATTGATTATATTAAAACATATGAGTGTTCTTGAGGGGCTATTGCTTTGATACATTATGTATTAGTGCTGACTTTTCTTTCTTTCTTTCTTTGGATCCCCACTGGCAAAGGCTTTAGTCTTGGCTAGTCTCCCAGGGGTCCTTCACTTACATAAATACACATACAGCTTACATTCATTTATACATAAACATCATAAAACAAACTGGCTGAAGTTTGTAAAAGAGACCTTAAGAGGTCATCTATTAACAGCAAATTAATATCAAAAACAATACTAAACATGATATATACTAAATCTGTTTTTTTTATAATTAATTCTTAACTATTTAATCCAAAGGGTTGAAATATGACTGATATCATTCTATAAGAGTATAAGAACTATAAGAGATCAAAATTTTTGCTGAGTGAAACACCCACTGATCCAACAAGGCTAAATACTATGCCTTTTGACATTTCTGTTAATTTCAGACATTAATTCAAAGTTCATCTTTCAGTTGCATACATAATAATGCTCGATCTAGTAAGGATTGCAGTGCCCCTCTTACTGTCTTGGACATGAGCCTACCCTGTAATTTGGAGGCTAACATAGGAGGTTCATGAGCTAATGCAGCTCACCTGGGTTTTCCAGCCTATTAAAATTTGCCCTTTGGTTCACCCAAGCTTCATTCAGACCTCACAAAACACAGCAAAACTATTTTTTAACTGGAAATGATGGCGCGTTAAAAAAATTGTTATATTCCCCAAGCACACCACCTGTGACTGTCGTGTGCGTTGCCTTTTTATGTGGTGTGGTTTATATACGCATTGCTGTGCGATATGGTAACTTTTCTAGCACTTCCACGTACTTCCAAGCCCATTGGTGGCTTTCAAGGAAACATTCCATTCATCCCGGAAAACGGAACAAAACGCTATGCACCGTGTTCAGGTTTGAACGTGCCCTTGGCCTCTCTCCGCCATCCACCTGGCATCGGCCTTCTTTTGTGTGTGCACCTCCAACAATTCAATTCAGCACATATGACGTGCATCCACTCCCTGATTGAACTGCTTCAATTTGGTGTAACTTTGAAGAAATTCCATTTTACATAAGTAAATTTCTCCTGCTTCTCACTCTCTTTGAGCCAATTTGTGACAGGGTACATTACATAAGAAAACTAATTTATCCCACTTTTATTCTGTTTATCTGGCACACCTCCATACAAGTGTTCCAGTGTGTTTACACTTGGCAAAAACAGACTGAATTTGTCAGTAGAACTTCAGCTTCAGCCAAGTAAGATAAACACATTGTGTCTCTTTCAAAACAAAACTGTAGTAATTCGTTCATTGTTGTATTTTGTGAACAATTTTCCCATATTGTGAGCTCCGAGTGTGGAAAATGTCTCAGAGACATATCCACATAACAATGGCTTTACCCTCTTTCATCTGCAGCTCGCATGAAAGACCTGATCGGACTTTAACTTTAAAACTGATACTTCAACACTTGAACTCAGCAGTTCAACTTCCACTCAGAGTTACAAGTACACAGAGCAAAGATAAACACGATGTGTACACAAAGTGGAAAGGGCAAACCACAAGTGTATAGCTCTAACCAAACCCCTTGGTGCACACATTTTCCTAAACAGGTTATCTTGTGCTCGTGCACTGTGGAAATGCAGCTATTGGGACTAGCAAATACACACACAGTTGCACACCACTCGCATATTATATATAGCAGTGCCTGAGAGATGAGATAAGGGGCTTAGATGAAGGGGGCAGGGTGGTCTCTGGTGAAACTCTGAGTGACATGGCAGCTCTGGGGTAATCTTGCTAATCCTCTGCTAGCTCAGGGGTGCAGTGGGACTGGAGGCCTTTGACCCTGCACCAGCAGGAGGTGCTAACACAAACACACAGACCAAATTTTTGCTCTTTCAAATTCATAATCACACATCTTTGTCGTTGCTGTGACTTGCCCCCCACACCCTTAAAGAGTCAATGATTAACTTTTATGGATCGTGAAACCGTTTGTTTGTGTGGAACTACACGTTCACATTTTTGTGGAACTGGAAGGGCCGTTAGGAATCACTGTGGGGTTTATTAACTGTGACTCACACAGGCGGCTTTCCCACAGAACTGTGCGAAGCTGTTAACAAACAGCTGATCCCTGATGCATATTTTCGCTGTGTCAGTAGATTGCATGCTGGTGTCAGGATGTTATAAAGTTACAATAACTGTGATGTTTTGATCTTGACAGAAGCACGTGTGCAGGTACGCATTTTAATTTGATCAGTAGCTATTTAAAAACCAAAATCTATTTTCTACTTATTGTTCATTTCAAAGTAAAAAAAAAAAATCTATGAGATCCAAATTACTTGCTGATTTACCTGATGATTTCCGGTGTTAAACCACCTGTTAAATTACGCCAAATGGAGACTGGATGAATTAATGCAATCATAAAAACTTCTCTTTATTCTGCCATAATTAATTATAATAATAATAAAACAAGACACATTTTGTCTTTAAAAAAATTGAGGCTCCAGTGTTTACCATTAGAGGCTGAAGTTCGTTGGTGATGTTTTTGAGCTCATTGGACATTCAGTGTTTCATCTGTATCAAAGTAGACAGGGTCTGAGAAAAAACGCCGGAATCTGAGCTTTCAAAATAAAAGTCACGTGATGGGTTACAGACAAGCGGTTTCTGGCCGACTTCCATTGCGCATGGAGTCTGAAATATGTCAGAGCTCTTGCAACATTTAAAATGTGCATAACAATTTCTTTTTGTTGTATTTTTAAATAATATTGTTGTCTGTAATGTGCTTTTTGACCACCGGGATGAAGGTCACAACCCAAAATGCGCTTGTCTAATAATAACGTTGTTCTGAGGATTACGAGCGTTGCTGAAGCTTAAAGGTGTATTATACAGAACATGTTTGTATATTTAGAAAGTTTTGCATGAAAACAAAGGTTACAACCTGCATGGGGTTGTAACCTTTGGCACATATTGGGACGTGAATATAAATTTCAGCTTAAATTCTGATCACTATGTGCAGTACTATGAACACATGCGTTTTCTTATTCATACTATAATTTCATACATAATAATGTTTCTGCCATCGATTTGGGGTTATAATCTGGTCCACCGTCTATGGAATTCGGTGAAGTAGTAAAGTATAGCAATAAATATATAAAAAAATGCAATATGTGGAAAAATGTTTTTAAAAATCGTACAGCGTGTGGCGTGCGAGTTTACTTTGAAAGGTTTATCGGAAGTGCTAATTCCCATGCTTGACGCTGTTGCGTGAAAATAACTTGGTGCTTCAGAGTGAGTGCTCAGACGCTCAGAGCCAGTGATGGGAGGCAAGCTGGTCCCTGACGCGCATATCACTCAACTGGTGATATATATTTCATTCCCTTTGTTTCCCTGGTTTTTTAATGTCTATTTTGAGTTAAAATATTCTTGCAGTTATTAAAGTGTAACTAGGTGATTATATGCAGTTCAGTTTCACTTTCCACGTTGGTTTTACGCTAATTTATGTTTTGGGAAATTGCGCAGCGGTCGTCCAGGAGCTGAACCATGGCAGAGGAGTGAGGGAGCTTTGTCAAAATGCAAAGTAACTGGAATACAACTTTTTCACGGCGGTCCTATGGAATATAGTCCGATTGTACACAGTCTACATGTTGTGCCATCATCCCACGTGAAAAACAAACTCTTTGTATTTTGCATAATGCTGTCCCTTTGGGTGTACATGATATATTGTTGTGTTGGCTACTGCTCGACTGTTCCAAACCTGACGTACGGCTCGGTGAACAGGCACGAAAACCACGCAGAAGCTGACAACCAGGAGTCCTCTTTAGGGGCGTCCAGGGACTTACTGAATAACGAAAACGAGTTGGACAGCAGAGGAGACGACTGGGATGAAATTAGAGGCGAGGCGAAGGCGTTGGATGATAATGCCATGTCAGGTTTCCTCAATGAGTCGGAAAGTAAAAAGTTGCCCCAGGCAATCATCATCGGGGTGAAGAAAGGAGGGACCCGGGCGCTGCTGGAGTTTCTGCGCCTGCACCCAGACATCCGGGCGGTGGGCGCGGAGCCGCACTTCTTCGACCGCAACTACGACAAGGGTCTGGAGTGGTACAGGTAGCCTACAGCTCACTCATATAATACTGAAAACCCAACAATCACGCACACGCACGCCACTAAAACACGCTGTGCCTCGTTTCCCTAAAGTCTCATTGAGACGTGGGTTTCTTGTGTGGACAGTTGTGCTCAAAAGCATCCTAATTATTGAAGTTTTCATTGCTGTGACTGATCGGTTTAAAAAAAAAAAAAAGTAATCAAACCACCCCCCCCATTAGAGCTACAGTTATTATATCCACATTTTAACTAAAACCTTTCATCTCTTTAACGTCTATCCTCACTTAACTAAAAATTACGCCATTAAATTATTATGACAGGTAGGTTCATGACATCAGCTGTGATAATCGAGTTATGTGTGGAAGTTGATAAGACAAGAAGGATTAATCAAATGAGGGCAAAGAACAGGGATTCTGTGCTGTGCATGTTTTTTTTTCTTACAGTCAAACTCCAGTAACACTGAGCTGCTGCTAGATTTTCATTTACTGAAGAATAAAAAAAATATTCTGTCATACTGAGCCTGTGTAGTGTAGTGAAGTGTAGTGTAGTGTGTGTTTGTAGTGTGTGATGGCCTCGGGTTAAACATGTTCGCAGTTTGTCATGCTGATTGCGAAACATGAAAGAGGAATATGTAATGTAAAATATCCATTTCTGAGTAGCAGAGAGTTCACGGGAGATAACACCGTGCAGGTTTATTGCTACTGACTGAAAGTCAGCCACGGGTTTATCCACAAAATAAATGCTGCCGGTAAGATGATACTTGTTACCTCCCGTCATAGCATTATCCGCAGTACTGTACAAACTGTCTGTGTACCAGTATGAAGAGCAGGTTCAGGCTTTTAACATACAGATGGGCACGCTTTTACAGCTTTAACAATTTCAAATGCAGTCAAACCTTTAACGTACTTCAAGCACTCAAATAAGTTGCATTACACGAATTCACATTCGTGTTTTTAATTTATTTTGTTTGGCAGATTTTCTCAGTCGTGTCCGTTTACACAAAAGGACAATTGATTTGTGCTTGTTTGCATGACCCTGACTGACAATTCCTGGAATTTTTCTTACATCTATCCGTGGATCTTGACTTTTGCTGGCTCTCCGACAAGAAGAGAGGGCACCAGGGAGAAAATGATAATCCAAGGCTTCCATTTAGACTTGACCTGAATTCTGGATGTGGTTCAGAGTAAGAGCCTTTGGTTTATAGTTGGGAGTCAGCAATTTACATAAAACTGTCACCCCTTTAGCCGTCTGAAGTGAGATTCAGCTTTCAAGAATTTCCGTTCTGTTGATTAATTTGCAGTAATTTGTTTGGGATGCTCCAAATAGACATCAAAGGTTATCATCACACATCGAGCGTTGTGTGATGCAATGTTTTTACTGTATTCTGTGTCACGGCCGCTGAACAATAACAATGTACTACTCTTAGTGGAAAAAGAAAATACTGTAGAATGGCACTGAGTGCTTTACATCAGGGCAGCCACATTGTTAATAAGCGATAATAGGAGATGCTGCTGCTTCAGGTGTCCATTTGACTGAGCCCAGGGATTAACAGGCAATGTCAAAGGATGTAGACACTGTTTCAAAGCTTGCTTCATAAGGCTACAATAGGGGAAGTGAAGCATTCTTCAAAGGACTTCTTGCCTAAGCTCCTTTGAGAATTTCCGGACAGGTTTAGGGCATTTTTGGATGATCAGTCTGCAGAGAAATTCTTTTGTCCATCGTAGCAGACTGTCAAAAAATAAACCGAAACTGTCCTGTGCTTGAGCACATATTAGTCTTCATGCTGCTATAATCCACAACTAGGTAACACACGTCAGGAATAAGTGATGGCTAAAAAAAGGAGAGGCCAGCATTAAAGATGGAGAGGATTTAATGTTATAGTCAAAAATACAAACCCTTTATAAATAATTGAGACATGCTTGCTTCTTGCTCACAGTGACAGTTACACAGTAAACACGCGGTGAATGTGAGAAACAGTTTGATCTTGAGGCCATTTAATGCATAATGAAGACTTCTTTTTCCAGAGAGGTGATCTCGCTAATTAAAATAACTCAGCTTGAGTTGTCACAGTGAGATCCCTGTGTCACAAATTGACCCCCTTGCAGCAGAGCTCTGTGACATCAAGTCAGTCCTTAATGATCATATAGTGGTGTTCCAAAAAAAAAAAAAAACTCTGGCTGCCTTTAAGGAGTAGTGCATTGTCGCTGGTTGATTTTTAACCTATACTGTGTGTTAATACATCAGAAATTTTGCCTAAAAAAATCATCATACACTCCTACGCATATCCTCACTGATCAAAGGTGAGTCTTTTCATAAAGCCAGGAAGAGGCATCCGCTGACTTGTTGGCCCATATGTTTCACTTCATTGCTCACTGACTAATGGTGAGCAGCAACTTGGGGAGAGGTGCATTCTGCTGGGTGGGCTTATCAGCTCCCGGGGTGGCATTGAGTTGTGCCCGCACCATTTATCTGCTGTGATTGGTGTGTTCCATTCTGTTGGAGGTCTGTTGTGTCCATCCCTCTGGAGCCCCACATAAAGGAGGGGCCCTCGCCCAGCAGGAGACCGACCACAATATAGCATGTTTTCACTCTAAGGCAGAAAAAGAGAAGCAGACATACAATACTGCATGCTTACTCGGACAGCGCGCAGGAGGCAACTCCCAAAAGCCGTGGGAATGGCTTCTTCCTTGTCTCCTCCTTTCTTTAGTAGCAACACAATTCTAACTTCCTCCTATATGTCTTTTAAGACAGGTTAACATCTACTGAATGCACTCATCAAGGTCTTCTGGACTCTATATGGGAGATGTGACTTAATTGTGGTAATCATGTTTTTCCTCTTGAGGTTCCAAATATAGAACAATGAAGAGCTTTCTTACTAATTCACGGAGGGCATCGGAGAACGGGCTAATCCTCCTCGGAGCCCCAAGGGAGCTTACTGCAGCCCAGTGGCAGATAGAGGGCAGTAAATTTAGAGTGAGTCTTTTCTTACTTTTGCGCAATGGAGCTCCATGAAAAGGGATGTTGGAGAACCCCTGAGGACTGCATTAACCCCGACAATAAAAGAGCAGACAATTAGTGTGAAACATGTTTTCTCTGCCTTCACTTTGTATGCAAATGTGCTCAGAAGGGTGAAAGTGCCCTTTGACGAAGCCCAGCAGGAGTTCATCAGGAAGAGCATTCATTGGAACCCGCCCAAGAAAAGACTCAAACACTGCGCTTAAGCTTTTTTAGCCTGAAAGTTGACTTTCAGAGATCTCTGTGCGAAAAGTTGCATTTCCCAGGAGCAGATTTATTTAAATCCACTGGCGTCTTTTTTTGCTCACTCAGCACTTTCAGCTGCAAGGACACATGAGAATTGGTCTAAGCGAGAGAGTTCTCGATGAAGTTATCTCCCAGCTTGAAATGATGCGTCAGCGCCCTGCGAGAAAAAGAAGGGAAATGCGTGTTGACACTGAGATGCTTCACACATGCTAGCTGTTTCAAACTGATTCATTTTCCTGCAAACCGTGAAACCTTGAACTTTAAGAACTTAATTTCCTAAATAAACATTTTTTTTTGGTTTTTGTTTGTTTGTTTTTTTTGCTAGCAATTCCTAGAATAAATCATCTAAATTGTCAATACTAGTAATGTGCGCATCCCCTCCCTATTCCAGAGATTGGAAGGGCTTAATTTGCTGCAACAACCCCCCGGGCTTTTTCTTGAGGCAATTTGTCAAACCACAGCACTTATTACAGCACTTTGGAAACACTGAAACAAAACAAGTTCACTCCATTATATCCCCATGAGTTGTCGACTTCCTCATCTCTCTTTTTTGTAGTTTCTTCAGGGAAAATCTGTTGTTTCCTGAATCTGTCTTTCACTCTGCTGCAGAGACTCCCTGACAGAAAGTCAGGGCAACTTTAGAAACAACCAATCTGCCTCAGCCATCTTTGTTTTTCTTCTTTGAAGTCTTGTTTGCTTTTTCTGATCCTCTCAAACCACCGTGCATTATCTTCGCTTTTTTTCTGATCCGCTCAAACCACCGTGCATCTGTAGGGAATAGTCTAATTGTTCCAGACATTACACATGCCAGAAATGTAGATGGAATACAATAGTGGATTTCTTGAAATACCATTTAAATGTTTTAATTTACACAATTTCCTTAATATTACTGCTCAAAGCAGTGCAAGAATAAGTTGACAGTGCTCTGATATAATGATGTCATACAGTAGCTGTGCAAAACCAAATGCAACAGGCTCTTGACAATTTTATGCTCATTCAAGCTTGATCATATTAGTTAGTACTGTTGGGCCTGGTACATCAGTGTCATAGCTTCCACATCCATAAGTATGCAAGTACTTGTCAGTGCTGTTCGCATTTGACCAATATTAGTGACTACTGGTTCACTCCACTTCAGCTTGGCTACTGGTGCGGGACTGTTCACCCCCTGAACTTTGATCCATACAGTCAGACACAAACACATTCCTCTGAAACGCCCTTCATTTTAGTGAATCACACTGTTGGCTCTGTCCATCTAACCCACACAGGCTTACCATTGCACTGATAACAATAAAGATTTTTTATGGCTGTTGTCATAATTGCAAAAAACAGTGCACGCTAAGTGATTAGCTTCGTGGTATTGGTTTGTGTTTCTGAGCACCAAGACCAAACTTAAAAGCTCTCTAAAGAAGGGATTGCCAGAATTATTAAATGTTAATGCACGGCTGGCAGTTGTGTGAGGGAAGCCAGAAGGGCTGTTCCTCCTGTTCCTCCTCCTCCTCTCTTGAAAATGGGCCCGTTTCTACCAGGCAGCCAGGTGGCCTTGAGTTCTGCATATACTGACAGTAATAGTGGAGGACATGACGAAGCTGTTATTTGTGGCTCCATAAGAAGGAAATTTAAAATGTAATGATGATGTAATGTTTCACTGTGTAATGTGTTTGATCATGGCCGGAGAGATCGTTGTCTGTGAGTAAACTGGTCTGATACTGGTCTGGTTATTCCAAGTGGCTGCATACCGCACCTCTCACCCTGTCTTTGAGAAGAGGGATGATTCCCATAGAAGCGCAACTGCTCTCTGAGGCTGCAGGATAAGATTAGTACTCATCATGACATTAGATGATGCTGAGGGTTTTTTTTTTTCTGGTGCTGTCCCTTGTCACTAAGGCCTGAAAAGCTGAAATATAGATGCCAATTAGAGTCAGTCAAGCAGAATACTGGAGAATATAAAACCCCTTCCTGGAGTTTCCTGCACCGTGCTTGGTCCTTACTGAACTCATTACTGAGGGCATCATCCAGCAGCTGAACACCAAGCTACAGGCAGTAACATTGTAAATTCCTACCTTTGAACCTGCTTCCTGATAGCAACGAATGTAAACAAGGCACCAGATTTCAAACCCCGTCTCCCCAGCAGCCAGTTAAATGGACACACCTGACTGCCCGGCAGAGAAAACACAGGCACATTACACAACCCACCAATCCTGGGTTAATGTCTGTCTGTAGGTTGTGCTATTTAGGCTGCAAAAGGCTGCAGACGCTGCATCTAAAAGTGACTGCCGACAAGTTAGGCGTCAGTCTCCATCCCCTGATGACGCACCTGACTCCATCTAATCCTTGTATTTACTCTCTTCCTCTCTTGCTTTATCTCAGACTCAGACTGTCTTCCTCTCCGCCTCCCTCCTTATTGTCGCATTCCTATTGTTCTGAGTGATTTTAAGTTGGGAGGCAAAGGATGTTTATATGTAAGGCCAGCCATTACAGATTTATTTGTATTGCACCAGTTATAGGTAGAAACTCGTCAAAGTTTGGACTTCTTGCTTTATGACTGAGAAAACACATTAAGCGATTTATTTATTTATTTATTTATTAGCTTGCTTTGCAAAGTCAAATAAAATCGTGAAAAATTCATGAAGGGTTAAAGGTCCAGCACCTTATGGCTCCATGTGTCTCGATGGTGAGCGACGGCGCCTTTGCACGGCTGACTGATAGATGCACTGAAACCTATTGGTTCCAGGCGACATTGTTTATTAAGCAGAACAAATTGTGAAAGCTTGCTACATCTGCACCCCTGAGGCAACTCTCTCTCACACCTCGTTCAGTTGGAGATGTTCTACTCTTCTCTATCTGTGCTAAGATGAATAATGCATGCCTTCATCACACAGGTTGTTTTTCTCATTGACTAAGTGGAAAGTTTGATAGGTAGCAAGTTTTTGTGCCTATTGAGGCCCTGAGAAAAGGCCTACGGCACTCCACTTGTGTGTATTCAAGAGATGCAGAAGATAATTGCGGTGAGCTCTAATAGAGTTGTTTGTATCGCTCTGTCCTTTGTTTTCTTTTTCACCACGTTCAATGGTGGCCAAGGCTCTCAGGGAGAGAAAAACACAATAAATGCGTGAGACCTAGGGCTTCCATAGAAGAAAGAAAGAGCAGGTGACATTAGGTGATGAAACTGTATAAGACAACCCCTCTTCTGTTTCAATAGCACTAATAATGTGTGGGTAATGGCTGTAGCTAAAGCGTGTCTCTTCTCACAGTGCTGTGCAAAGCAAAATCTTGCCATTTTTTTTGTTGGTTTCCTCACACAAAAATTGCAAGATGAAAGCTGCTGCTAAACCAACAGATGGTTGGAAATTATGGTAATTGTTTTAATGACATGGTTTCTGTGCTTTCCTGTTGTTTGATTTAGATCAACCGCTCACTATCAAAACCCGAGAATATTGCCACGCACTGTAACAATTGAAGATTTGCATTGTGACTGATGCGAAACCCACATGAGGTATGATTGAAAGTCATGCTTGTGAACACAAGGCGTTACACCATGGCTTACATTTCTTTGCCAGAAGAAGAAATATCTGCGCACTGCTCTCGATTTAAGTCATTTGTCAGCTCAGCATGAGATCTCATACTCTGATTAAGGGCTGCAGGTATCAGAGTGTTAAAGTAAAGTAAATAAAGCACAATTTCTAAAAGAAAAAGGTTGGGATGCTGTGCAAAGTAAAAAAAAACAAAAAAAACAGAACACTGTAATTTCTAAATCATTACATTCTGCTTTTATTTACATTTTTTGTGATGATAGGGACCAGATGAGGAAAAGAGTTGAATCAGCAACTTTCCGACTCTGTCTCAGCATGAAAATTACATTCCCTGCTTGCACTCTTCTGTATAGGAATATGTGCTAGTATATCCAAACTTTGTGTAACTGTTTGTTTTTTCACGGATTTGAAATACTCACCAGTGATTCTCATCATAATAGCCACACATCTCTCCCCCCTTTTTCCAGAGACAAGCCAGCCACCCAGCTCGCCAACAGGCAGTCAACCAGCCTCTAATGCTCTAGCGTGTTTGGCTTAGTCCTAATCCCTCTTGGCTCACTTGAGCCATTATCCAGTGAGGGCTGCAGTTAACAGGCTATATTATGATCAACCCGAGCCATCCAGGGTTAAGAAGAATATGCAGTAATGGGAATAGACAGCTCCCAAGCATTTTTCCAAAGGAATGCAAAGCTTCATCAAATAGTCACATTTTGCACAAAAATACTGACAGATATAAGAAGAAGGTGCATGACATTAAAATGTATAATACTACCTATTCATAACTAAGCCGGCATTTGTGTAATGTAATGAATCTGAGGAATATTTCAGTGTGAGGATTGTCAGATGATTCAGGCCTTTAGATATTTAATGCAGCAACAGGAGGGCGGATGTCTTCCTTTACAGTTTGTGCTCGGAACATGTCAGGAACTGTGCATTGTGTTCATACGCAATTACCGAAGATTGATAGGACTCCTGCTCTACCTGCCAGTCCCTGTCACGTTATTGACTGTCACAGGCTTTGTCAATGCAGCTCATGACGTCTACAATTATCTTCTTGGTGACGATTGACTAACTCTTGTTTGACAGTGTTTATAAACCTGCCACGGAGTGATATTGTGTCACTGCTAATCTCGTTGCCCTTGACTGGCACTTTTGTAAGCTGTTAACTTCACAAAGGAAAGCAGACCACACAGTGGTGACGGTACCGTTTCTTTATGCAAAATATATCAACTACAGTGCAAATGTGATTCTTTGTGTTTGCGTCCTTTGCAGGGAATTGATGCCCAAGTCATCAGATGGCCAACTGACCATGGAAAAGACCCCAAGCTACTATGTTACTAAGGAGGTCCCTGCTCGAATCTACGCCATGTCTAAAGACACAAAGCTAATTGTAGTTGTTCGGGATCCTGTCACACGGGCCATCTCAGACTACACTCAGACCCGCTCCAAGAAGCCAGACATCCCTTCTTTTGAGAGCCTGACCCTGAAGAACACCTCTGCAGGTCTGATTGACACCACATGGAGTGCTGTACAGATTGGCATGTATGCCAAGCACCTTGAGCGCTGGCTCCAGTACTTCCCCATGGAGCAGCTGCTGTTTGTTAGTGGAGAGCGTCTCATTACCGACCCCGCAGGTGAGATGGCTCGTGTCCAGGACTTTCTTGGACTGAGGAGGGTGGTCACGGAGAAGCATTTCCACTTTAACCCAGCAAAAGGCTTCCCCTGCCTTAAGAGACCTGAGGGGAACAGCAAGCCACATTGCTTGGGCAAAACCAAAGGCAGGACTCATCCTAATATTGACCCAGAGGTGGTTCAGAAGCTAAGAGACTTTTATAAACCTTTTAATTTCAAATTTTACCAGATGACTGGTCATGACTTTGGCTGGGACTAAAAATGATGACAGGCTCATGCTGGTCTCCTGTCTGGAATTTCTTTTTATTATAATTATGTCACTCTGGAGTTATTGTTTTACAGTCTATGTACAGTATTTGGTGGCGTGTAAAAAGATCAGAAGTCTATTTTATGATAATTTATTGTTATGATATTAACTCACTAAGCTGCCTAACTAGGTTTATTCATGTTTTTATTTGTAATGACATACAAAAAACTTTTTGTTCCAGAAGCACACAATTTTTACAGGTATTACAATCAGGATCAGTATGCTTTTTTTTTTCTTTTTTTTTTTTTTTTTTGTTTTAGCCAATTTAGATCCAGCTCAACAAACAACTGGTAATATCCCCTTAACATTTGCCTGACCCTCAGAGGTCTGTGGACCCACTTAGTCAGGTCGATACAGGCCTCAGCTGATCCAGCGCAACTTGCCAGGTAGATCAATAAAGTAATAGCTCCTCATCATGTCAATTAGACCTGAATGATGGCATTGTCTTGATCTCTCGAGCATCTCAATAAAACATTGATCCATTAAGTTTATGGTGGGCCCTTGAGCCAAATTCAAGTTAATATACGAATATAAATTCCCACTGCAATATTCTGACTTAACCACTATTTATTTTGTCTCTACAGAGGAATGTTGATTGGGTTCCAATAGAGAGTCCCGTCAAGTCTGTTTTGGATGTTTTTATCCATTTTCCAAAGAGCTGCTGCCCAGATTTCATAATGCCTATAGAAAATGATTCATATGAAAAGTCATATGAGTCATTCACATCTATTGATCTATACTGAAATTGCTCTCATTGATCACTGTATGTATCTTTTTACCGCAAGTGATAGTGGATGTGTTAATTATGCCCTTTCCCACAGTATATCAGCTGCTAAGGTGAAAATGAGGATTTATTTACTTTCAGGAGAAATGAAACCAACATAGCCTTTTAAAAATTCCTCATCTAAGTTCTTTTTTCCGGTTGAGTTTTATTCAGCCTCTACATTTCAGAAGTTCTGACATCATCCAGGGTCATTCTAAAACGATGTGCTTACAAACCAGTCGTTGTGGAGGCACTATCTCACTATATGCATTGCTTTAAAAACATCGAAATGAGGTGGGTTTAAATGAGATGTTGATTAATGGGTGCAGTCATGTCATTTTTATGAAGAAATAAAGAAAGTGTGTTTTATCAATGTCTCTGGCATCCTTGGAGTTTCAGTATGGTTAGTAAAAAAAGGGGGAAAGCGATATAAATGCGTTCTATTTGCTGAGTATCCTTGCTGCTTGTGTTATTAAGGCTCTGTACAGATTTCTCCAGGCGAAAGTGCACTCTTGTGTTTAATTCACCGTTTTACACATTGTTGCGCTAACAGGCTAATTAGCACGTTAGCTGTCTTGGCTTCCCACTGCCACCACTAAGAGGGTTTCGTTGCCATGACCCCCACAAACACGTTAAGTATCAGGTTTCTCATCAGGCAAGAAGCGACATATGAAATGCACCGGCTTGGTGCTTTGTTCCTGGGTGAGCCTTCAGGAGTCCATTTGTATGTGAGCCACCCCCCTCGTGCCCGTTGCAGTTTTCATAAAGCTGATGTTGTTGTTGATTGCATAACATCCAGTTGCAGAATAGCATTCTGTTTCTTTTTATTCCTGAAATATTTAGAGCCTTCTGTCTATATGTTATTATCACACTTAGATATACTGTCGAGGCACCGTGTGTTGTCCTTGAACTAGCATCAAACAACATGACCCATCCATCATGCAGAACAGCTAATCGCTCAGCTAAGGTTATGGTTCAAGAGAGGTATGAATCACCTTGCTCTATTAACAAACAACCTTTATTTCACTCTCCAGCAAAATACCCTCATTTACCTGAGGCTGCCAGCGGTGATGAAGCCAGTCTCCCTGGTGGCAGGCAAGGAGTCTGATCACCCAGGAAGCAGCTCCCTTTGCAATTAAAGGAATAGATGAGGGGTGCTGTAATTGCTAGGCTCCCAGCTGGGGAATTGCTGTTAGCGTACATCCCTACAGGCTGTTGTAAGGAAGGCTGCTGTTGTTTGAAGGTTAGGAAGAAGGAAAATAGACACCTGGCAGCCTTGAGAATTAAGTGACTTCAAACATCAACTTTCCAGCTACCACTGGGGAACAGAATCAGAGAAGCTGAACAAAAGTGAATGAAAATAAAGCATTGCACAACAGCAGACACTTCAGTTTAGCAAACACATGAACAGACATTTGTAATTTGGGTGGAGGCGGCAGGATTATTAGGATGTCAATGAGACGTCTTCATATTGTGCCAAGATGTCAGTCACGCGGGAATTGATTAGCATGTTTAAATATACACATGCAGAAATCACTGCAAATGATTAATTCACTCAACATCTGACTTGTGGGCTGAGTCTCTGGGTTCTCCAAAATTTACCTGTGAGATTCAAGATTTTTTTATTTAAGTGGTATTAGAAACAAAATAAAACAGCTGACAGGAAGAATTGAGAGAAAGGGCATGTACAGAGAGGCCGTGCTGACTTTGTACTAAAAATAATTCAGGTACTTGGTGTTTGCCTCAACCTACAGAGACAGCTGTCTCAATAGACAGAAGTAATCTACCTGTTTACTCTTTGGAGGTCCCTGAGGGGACTGGGGTGTATTCCAGTTGACATGAGGAAAAGCAACAAGGCACACCCTGGTTGGACTACCAGTCAGATAACTATTTATGCTCACATTCACCTCTCTTGTAGACAGCTGGAGCACCTGGAGACAACCAGTACAGGCAAACTAAACACAGAAAGGTCCCAGGTGGATTAAAGAGATGTGACAGCACCAGCAATAACACCAGCGCACTGCTGCGAGCACATCCCACGTTAACCGAGTATTAAAGTCTAATATTATCATATCTTCTTATCTAACAGTATTTTTTTTTCTAAAAAATGGTTCAAACAGCCTCACTGGAAGTTGAAAAGTGTTAACTTCTGCAGTGGGCATTTTATTTTCACACTGTCAGTTGCTGACATTTTCACACTGAGATAAAATGCCCCAGCTAGCAGCAATTAACCAAACAAGTAACAAGCAAACAGGACTGTAGGCCAATATCCATCCATCCATCTATTTTCTTCCGCTTATCCTGTACCGGGTCACAGGGGCAGCGGCCTAAGCAGATAAACTCAGACCTCCCTCTCCCCCAGCCGCCACCTCTTCCAGCTTATCCGGGGAAACACCGGGCCAGCCAAGAGATATAATCTTTCCAGTGTGTCGTGGGTCTGCTCCGGGGCCTCTTCACGGTAGGACATGCCCGGAACACCTCACCCAAGAGGCGCCCAGGAGGCATCCTAGTCAGATTCCCAAACCACCTCAACTGGCACCATAGGTGAGGGGTGGAACATAGATCGACCGATAACTAGACAGCTTCGCTTTTATGCTCAGCTCTCTCTTCACCACAGCAGACTGATGTAGGCTCCGCATCACTGTAGCCACAGCCCCAGTCTGTCTCCCTCTCCCTTCTCCCCTCCCTCGTGAACAAGACCCAGAGAAACCTAAAATCCTCCACTTGGGACAGAAACTCTGCCTTGACCCAGAGTGGTGACTCCACCATATTCCGATCGAGGACCATGGCCTCAGACTTAGAGGTGCTTATTCACACTGAGCTGTGAACCACTCCAATGTGAGCCGGAGGCCACCACTTGATGAAGCAAACAGGACTGCATCATCCGCAAAAAGCAGAAAATCGATCCTGAGGCCACCAAGGTGGAAGTCTTCCACCACTTGGCTACGCCTAGAAATTCTGTTCATAAAAATTATGAACAGAATCAGTGACCCACCCAGCAAAAACAAGTCTGACTTATTGCTGGAACTGTGGACCAAGCTCTCGCTGTGGCTGTACAGGGACTGAATGGCTCGCAACAATGGGCCAGACACCCCATACTACCGCTACACCCCCCACAGGATACCCAGAGGAAAGCGGTTGAATGCCATCTCCAAGTCAATAAAAAACATCTAGACTGGATGTGCCCCATGCACACCCGAATATCCTTGAAATGATAAAGAGTTGGTCTAGCGCTCGGCGACCAGGACCTAATCCACATTGCTCCTCTTGAATCCGAGGTACAACCAATGGACAATCTTTCCTTTCCAGCACCCTGGCATAGACCTTCCCGGGGAGGCTGAGGCATTTGCTTCCCGAGTAGTTGGAGCACACCCTCTGGTCCCACTTTTTGAAGATCTGAACCACAATCCCAGTCTGCCAATCCAGTGGCACCACCCCAAATCTAGTCTGTCCTTTTATTTTTTTGAATTTGTTCTGAAAATTTCCATCTTAAGAGAGAGTCTTTTAAAAAAAATCACAAATGCTGGAACCAGTTAAAGATCAGCATATGTTCACATAATTTTGTTACTGTACTTCCTAATCTTATTTAGATAAAAAAAAAAAAAAAAAAACCCCACAAAAACAGACAAAAGTAAACAAAAAATACCAAGCTCCCAAATCACAATAAATTCACAACATTCTAAGCTAAACTTTGTTTTAGAGCCTAACAATAAAATTGCCTTCCTCACTGGCCCCTAATCTTTTATTATACATTGTCCAAACCCTAATCCTAATCTGATAGGAAGGGCAAGCATTAATCTGAGACAGTAGACTTGGAGTTGGCATATATGTGCTGACATAGTTAATCCATCTCTAATCCCCCTACCAAAAGAGCTTTTTAGCTTTGTGTGGGACCAACTTCATTTACATAACTTCAAACTCAATAGATAATTTATATTTGAAGATGAAGCAGATGTTCCTCTAAAGTACTGATTTTGCGCATAACTCCCACACATTGGAGTTGCCGGGTCAAATCTAATTACTGCATTCATGTCAGACTCTGATGTGTTGCTACTGCACGCAATCTCCTTGGTGGCAGGATTTAGACTTGTGAATACAAATTGTCATAACATGTGGCAAAGCTAAACATCTCTCAGCAGGTTATGCTGAAAATAATGATGCGGATTCTGTATTTGTTTAAATGCAGCAGAGCTATTCATATGCAAATTCGGCTCATTGTAAAATAAAGACAAGGCCCATTACAAGTTGATTAAGCTGGAACTCATTTATTTAACATCTGTGAAAGTGAACATCTGTGAAAATTTGTGTTGATAAATTTTTTTCAATTTTTTTTAAATACTCCTTTTCAAACAGGAAACAGTTAAATCAAACAACCACACATGTGTTGTTTTCATTGTTAAAACCTTGTCCTTTAACCTAACAGCAGTGGCTGGAATCAGCTCTAACATTTTTTCCAATGCTGTTCTGGTTGACAGAGTTCTTGATCTATGGGTTATATTTAGCTTCATCAGTAGCTGAAACAGAAGTGTAAGGAGTCCTCAGGCCTCGTTTTAATCACATTTTTCGTTTAGTAATTGCTTTGACTTTAATTAGCCTTCATGCATTAGCATAGCTGCACTTCAGGTGCTCGTTTCAAACTGTAGCACTTCAAAATGTTCTCATCTTGTCCCCACAAAATTTTTGATTGTGGTTACTTCTGGAGCAGTTCAGAAAATCTTTTGTTCTTTTCCTTTAATGATTACCGTTATTCTTATATGATGATACTGTCAGTACTTTCAAAATGCTTTAGCTGCAGGGTGGGTCCAGTGTGATTATTAAACTTCGCGTACAGCACTCTGCAGGGCCATTAGGTTCTGTTTCAAAGGTGCCCAGGTTTTCCTTTTATCATCACGCCGATCATTACAAATAGATCAATATTTTCTTATAAGCTTATCTTTGATCAGATTTTGTTACGTTATTGTAAAAGACTTCTCAGAGGACAATAGCAGATACTCTGATGTTGTGAATGCTGGGAGTTGCATCGCCATCAGTGAAATCCACTTGTTGTAACCAGAGATTCCCTCGAGTAATGGTATGAAGGGAGAAGTGCCCTCTAACCAGTGCAGGCACTTCTAGCGTTAATGCTCGTTCTGTGGTCTCCTAGCACTATTTGTTGCAGTCGCCCGCCTGCCTGGTACCACTTTGGACTCTCCATTAGGCCAGACCTATCCAAATCCCAGTGGTATGCCACAGTAATGACTTTATCACTCTACACTCTCAGAAAATAAAATACCTTATTGAACCTTTGGAGGTATAACAGCTTGTCGCCAGGATGGTTCCTTCAATTGTATCCTTGTGGTTTGAGTCTCACAGAAGCTCCAAAGACAATTTTGTATCTTAGTGTAACAGAACAGTACAATTAGGGACAGGGCATTAATTTATTTATCATGTAGCATTTTTCTTGATCACTATAACATTAATCTATCTTACATCTGCGCAGTGAACAGTGGGAACAAAGGTAGGTTTGAACCCAGAAGATTCCTGTTGGCCATGACCACCATGTTGCCAATGTACAGACATTAGACTTATTTGTTTTACTCGAAGAACACAATAAAACCTTAAAATCCATAGAGAGAGCTTCATTTCTTTTTGTATTTGGCTAGACAAAGACTGTCTCCTGATAATGCACCTTAAAATCTAACAGAAATAGTATAAATTTACCTTTTACAGTATGGGAGCATCTGTTTCCCTTCTCCATCCTCAAAATTGTACCCATAATTACCTTTAGTTCTAATATTTAAACCTGGGGTACATTTATGTAGATTGCACCTTCATGGACAGAAACTGTACCTCTGTTTCTGAGAGTGTACCTCAGCATAGCCAGTCCCTGATCGCATAACCATTTTGGCTTTGAAATTGTACCATAAATTTTCTGAAAGGTAATGTACTGTTGGAGAACAACCCAGAGCATACTTGGCTAACCTAATTCAACCCCATGTCTTTAAAGTACCGGCTTTTTTTTTTTTTTTCCCTCACTTGTTCAGACTTCACCACCTGTGACCTCACCCAGCTCAGACATGTCGGTGCTTTTTCAGTCTTATCCTGCTTTCTCTGTAATGAGGTGTGTATAGCTCTACTCTCCATGCACCGATGTCACCTTCATAATCCAAGATTTGGACTCAGAGTGGTGAGGGATATATGGGACCCTCAGCGGGATTACTAACTGGGCTGTCTGCTGCATGGTCTGTTGTCTGTCTGAAATCTGAAGAAAGAGCATGAGGATCCATTAGCTTATTGCTAATCTGGAGAGCGAGGTATAGTATTGTCTGAGACCCAGCCAGATATATTTATCTGCACATAAATGTGTAATGATGGGAATAATTTTTAAAACAGAGCTTTTAAATACAATATTCCTTCTGGCAGCAGCAGAGACAAGTCCATGAGGCATTATATTCTGTGAGGTTGTATTGCAAAACATATTTCAGTATGATTCTGGACAAGGATAAATACGGAAAGCAGTGGGAATTCATGATTTAAGGACCTGTTGGCTTCTACCAGAGAAGCCACAATAAAAATTAACTAGGGACAATAATACGTCTGCCTTGTGCATCTGAGAAACGCTTCACACAGAGATAATTTCGAGGCTTTTAGGGATTTAATCTGATTTTGCAATTAACTGGTTCGTTAAAGTCCTGCTCCTGGGATTAAACAGAAATTAAAGTAATTCCGGAATAGAGCAGGGAATTTCCCAAGACAGTCCCTCCACCAGACTTTGGTTATCTTCCATCCATACAAAAAACGCAATCAGTCATCTCTCAATAACTGTTTTTGGTGCTTATTTTCAAGGTCCCCGAAGCAGGCTGAGCACTGCAAATCTGAAATCTTGATTATTGTTTTTTAGTTTCCCATTTTCTGATCACACTGGATGACTAAATAAATTAACAAAACAACTCAGTCATTGGATCAGACTTTATTTTAATACCTGCAACGTCCCCAGCAATGTGAGAAAGTGGTATCAACAGTCTGAACAGGGGGCGTTATATTGAATAAATACTAGATGGAAATTTGATGTGTTTACACAGATAATATACAGTACCCGAGGAGAGCCTTGTGTGTAACAACTTTTCTTTATCTCGATGCACTCTTTGTACTTTTGTGATTCAGAGCGCTGAGGATTAAATTGATTTCCAATGAGGAGGAAATCCACTCCTGCGATCACATTTCATTTCTTTTATAAAGCTGGTGACCCATTCCTGATCTGAATGAGTTGTGTCCTTGATCTTCCTCCCCCTGTTGTCCTCACTTGGAAAGCAGCGAACATCAAGGTCCTGATTCGTCACGGGTTCTACTGAGCAGCATTGCTTATGTTGCCATGGTATCAGGGGAGTGCTGTCAGTCATTGTCAACGAGGTGACAAGCTCTCATTTCTTTTTCCTGCTGCTAAATTTGCCCTTTGGAGAAGTTGTCGCTCCAACTTGAAGCAAAAATGCAAAATATAATATGAGAGAAACATGAGTTTCTGCTCCCAATCAAAGGGTAATCATTAATTAGCTGCTGCCAATGAATGTATTCCAAGTCAAGCTCCCCCCTACACAGATCTACCAAACTGCCCTTGTAGCCTCCCATTCTTTCCTTTTTGTGGTTGTGAACTTGAGCAGGAGAGAGTGACACAACATCAGCATCTTTGCAGTAATTAGTGCAATCCAGGTGCCCTAATAATAAATCCACCTCCTGACAGCTGCTCTTCTTGGATTGTGTGGTGCTCAATGCAGCCATGGAGATAATGCAAGACCTGTGCAAGATGCAGAGTTGCCACACTTATACCAAATACTCTCTTTACCGATTACTCAGAGGCCCAATGTAGCCAACTGGATTGAAGAATATGGAAACCCAGCAAGTTGTTCAAATCCAAAAAAAAAAAAAAAAAAAACATTATAAAAATACAAATTTATTTTTAGGTCCAAATTACTCTGGATGTGAAGATTTGTGCCTTTAAAGATTTTGTGATCAGCAACATTGTCAAAATGCACTCAATATTCTTTTTAAAAAGAAGATTTGACTGCCATAGTTTTACTGCCCCCTCCCAGCCGATAACATCCTGGCCCCTTCATCTCTCTATCACTGAAATACAACGATAGAAGGATGAAGCTGAATGTCTGATCCACAAATAAACTCTTGTCACAAATATAATCTTGAAATGATTTTAGTAAATTCCAGGAAACTTTAAACAGACACCAAAAACTATTGTGGGAATTAAGAGCACCAAATCACACAAAACAGCCACTTTACTGAATATAATCGCCGTTCCAATCATGATAAGAACTGTATCACAGCAGAACTAATTGAATTAGTCTGCCTTGTCTCTCCTAATCCAGAGCGTGTCCTAGTCCTCTGAGCTATGGGTCAGTGGCTGGTGGAACGGCTTTACTTGAAAGGAATGCGAACGGTTTAATGGTAGGAAGTTAATAATTTGACATTGCAGGGTTAATGTTGTTGTGCCATGGGATGACATCAGCTAGAAAGTCTTGCATGCGAGTATTTAAGCAGTCACAAAGATGAACCACTCATCCACCCACATCATCATCTCTTCCACCTTTTTTCCCTCTGTGCGCTGTTGAAGGTTACAGCAGTGGCCGAGACAGGAGAGTAAGAGCTGAACAGAGAGAAGGATTGAGTGGGTGGTCGCCTGCAAACCTACATAAAACCTCTCTGCACTTGAGGTTAGGAAATGTTTTTGGCCTTCTGTTGAAGGTTTCCATTAAATGTAATATTTCTCAAACATATCTAACTACCCTATTTCTTTTTTTTTCATGCTGGGAGTGCTGTTTTATAATGCTTTTAATGGTTCCACTATAACCATGCAGCGCATTTTAGCGCTCCTCGTAAACCGGTAGCATTAGCGATCCTTTATTTTGTTTATTTAATGTTTTGGGGGGTTTGTTTGTTTTGTTTTGTAAGTAATTTTTTTCACATCCTTTAGGTGAATTGTTTCACAACCACAAACTCCAAGATAAATAGAAATACATGTCGAACAGCAATAGGGTACCAGTGAAGTCACACATTCAGACCAAGCAGCAAACTCATGGATGAAAAAAAAAAGAGCCAACACAAAGAGCTATTAACTGCAGTCCTCTGAAGGGCCAGTTGAGGCTGGCTCCAAAAGTGAGACCCTATGAACTTCCAGTGGGAAATAAGCAGATCAGCAGCTTGGTGTGAAAAACAGATTTGGTCTCTATGCCTAATATCTGCATTTATAACAAGTGCAAACTGGCAGAGGTTTCTGCACAATCCATACATGCAGGTTATGGATGCATCCCTGCTTGGGTAGTGCTCCACCCTCTCATCCAAATATGGTCACTTCTGGCTTGTATCCTTCTTGTATATACAGTCTGTGATTCAGACACTCCACCTTTAGTGGGTACTGACCTCTTGCAATGCATACATGTGTCAAGCAGGCATGCAACCTCTGGCAAAGGGTCACAAGCACATATTTCTTCTTTTTAAAATGAAACAGAACAAGACCCGAAGCACATATTCTTTATCCACAGGACAGTAAATAGAGAAAGCAATAGCCTGCACACCCTTGATTGTCTGTTGCAGCATTTATGCTGAATTCTTGATGAGTGAAGTACCTCTAAACTTCAACTGTTTATAAATCACTTAGGAAAGAATGCCTCTGTATAAAAGGATTGCCAGACTGGAGGTATTTGACTTAAACATATCTTGATGGGTCTGCAGCCTCACCTTGTTAAACCTGCACAGCAGCCTGGTGTAAATGTGTTCCAAAGACACTCACTAACTGAAAAGCCAAATACAAAGTGACACATGAGGGAAAACAGCAGAAAAAACAACTGTCTGCATCCTTTACATTAGATGGATGACCTAGATAAAGCTCTCTCTTGCACTAAAAACTGAAATTAATTAATAAAAGTCCAAACTATGACAGGTCTTCTTTCCCAATTGTAAAGCATTGACTGAAACAGAGACAAAGAGGCTGAGCATCTTACTACAAACCACTTAAATACCTTCAGCAACACCCATACGCAGCTTCTATGGGTTGTAGTCCAGTGGTTGCAAAACTGTAACAGAACTTCTTTATGCTGCGAGGGAGGAAAAAGAAAGCAGATTAGAGGATGTTCTATAATAGTTCCCCCACATAACTTGGACCAGCTGGTGCACACCCACAGAATGGAACAACTGGGCTTTGGGGTTCAGGCTGTTGTCTCACAGAGTGACTTAATGAAAGTCATCAAAGAGAAACGCAGCAGAGAGTAAGGTTTGAATGAATAACCGAATAATTGCTGAGGCTTTAAGATGTGGTATAATACTGCCAGACTTAGGGAAATGGGAAGAAAAGAAGGAGGAGTAAAGGGTTTACTGCAGCACAACTGCCCTCACTCTACATGATGGAGTATGAAGCTCTGAAATTAAGGAAAAAGATTTAGTGTGTTTAGCTCATGTGCTAGTTCATGCCTTTCAGATCACAGATTATCTGTGGACTTTTCTAGACCCTTTATTATTATTATTTCTCATGTTGACTTATCAGTAACTGCAGGTAGCATGGTGGTGGAGTGGTAAGGTGCAATTGGTCATAGCAAGAAGGTCCTGGGTTCAAATCCACTGGCTAGCCGGGGCTTTTCTGTGTGGAGTTTGCACGTTTTCCCCACGCTTGTATGGGTTCTCTCCAGATACTCGAGCTTCCTCCCACAGTCCAAAGACATACATGGGTTAGACTAATTGGCAATTGTAAACTGGCCATAAGTGTGAATGTCTGTCTCTGTTAGCCCTGTGATAGACTGGCAGCCTATCAAGGGTATACTCTGCTTACTGCCCCATGACAGCTGGTATAGACCCGAGCCACCTGTGACCCTGAACTGGATAAGTGGAAGAAAATGGATGGACTTCAGCTGCATCACTTGATAACATTTTCCTGAGCTGTTTCATCGAAGTCGGGTCTTGGTCCACTGTTATTCAGTCTTTGCTCCTTCTTGGCAACATCATACTGAAACTCAGTGAATCCCGCTATTCGTCTGCTGATGATACACAGCTGTATGTGTTACTTTGCTTAGACAACCTGCAATAGAGCTTGAAAGGTGCACTGATGATATCAAACACTCAATATTTCAAAACTTCTTCTAACTTCAAGAAATAACTGAAAGCATGCCAGAAAGAACAAAGGCAGAAATCTGAGTGCTTTTTATTGATGTCCATTTTTACTTACAGTACTCCACCACTGCCATTATGATAAGGCACTGTAATCATTAAAAAAAAAAAAAAAAATTCACACACGAGGGTTTCCTTCCTCAGTCTGACTCCCAAAAAATGAGTCATATATTCATCTCAGAATTCGTTTATTATAAGGCACGTTTTGCTTTCCTGGAAGACAATATTTAGGGTTTCAATTCATTTTCAGCTACAGTGCCATATTATAATTGTGCTGAACACTTTGCTGGCAGCCAGAGCAGAATGAGCTTCAGTACTGAATTAGTAGGTCAGTGTAGTAGCCAGAATAGGGCAGTGATTTAAAATAAATAAATAAATACAATAAGTGTATATGTTTCTCTCTCTCTCTCTCTCTCTCTCTCTCTCTTTCTCTCTCTCTCTCTCTCTCTCTCTCTCTCCCTCTCTGTGATTTGTATGTGTAGTATCTGCGTATGTATTTTCTATTTCACCTGCTTAATGTTTCAATGCATTTCAAACCTGTATATGAATCGTGCTATAAATATAAATGGACTTTATAGCATTTGGAGTGTTTTGTTTTCTGGTTTTGTCATCACCAGCCTGACTAGGACCAGCAGCTGAAAGTGGACGGATGCCACTTCCAGGTCAGGATTAGAATATTTGTCTTCTTCCTTCAAACTTAGACAGAGAGGGTTCAGCTGTCTGCTCTGGTTAAAGACACAGAAGGAGCTCACAAAAGTGTTGACATTTTTACTTTCTTTGCCCTGTAGGCATGGATTTTTATTTCTAAAGGCAAATAAAATTAAAGATAATGCTTCCCCGTTTCACCTGGAACATCCTCTGTTTACTGTGGCCTGACATGAACTGCAAGGTATTTTATACACTGCAGTAAATTCTTAAGGAAACCACTTCCCAGTAGTATGATAGTCATAAATCTTTTATTTAACAAATTCTTTCCCTGTGTTTTGTTTTGTTTTTTTATCTAAAATTTTGCCTTCAGGGGGACGTTTTTCTTTACTCGCTCTCCAAACACGCTAAACTAGAGGAAAACAAGTCATGTTCCCTGCAGCACTGGGATGCAGTTTTCTGGAGTCAGCTGCACGTTGGCGTCTCTCACATTTGGTCTGTCAGCGCACTGTGACTGTGCAGAGGCAGAATTCAAAATCGGGAAGAGCACGTGTGTATGTGCGTGCACATACGCGTGTGCGTGCATGCGTGTGCGTAGGATGTATCCACATGAATGAAGGACCAAATTCCACATTAATCAGAAACAAATCATGGCAAACCACAGGATCAAAGACCTGTCAGCTTTAAAGATGGCTTCATGCCCTACAAACTTTGAAAAATTGCTTTTAGCTCATCAAGAACTCAGCTTCCACCCAGAAACAGCATGACTATGGCTCAGAAGGTTCAGAGGCACTTTGCTCCTTTCAAAGAGCTTTCTCTCTTTTCACAATATCTTCTCTTTTCCTCTGCTCCCCCTCTCTTGTCCTCATACAAATAATGAACAAGCGAAAATGAAGCCTGATATCTGACCTACATCGTAAGAGCCCGGTCTGAAGCAATTAATCTTAGGGGGGAAAAAACAAAAAAAAAAGCTTCTTTAGACAGAAGGAAAGGGTGCACCAACAATTTCTTAATTTAAACTAAAGGCAGTATAATAGTTGGCGAGGCTGCATTGCTCTCACCATCATCTTTGGTGCACACTGCTTATTCCAGTGCACAGCACAAATCCATACGGAAGTTCCCCAACACTCTGGGATCTACATACAGTAGTGTATAAGAGTGTGAGTTCATGCAATGTGAAAAGGAAAGATAAATCGGTTTCCTATGAGAAGCATTTTGTTTTCTAACGGCACAGTTTTATTGCAGCACTACAATAATTTTTATTTGTTAGCCCCCTTCTGGGTATAATTACTTAATTAAATGTGTTTTTAAAACACAGCATCTCATGTTTCTTACCAACTTTCTAATACTAAAATTCTGTCTACTCTACTCTACCTCATCTCAATCACTGATAAATACTGAAATGTAAAAATACTATCCAGATATTTAAAAGCCTGACACAGAATCACTCCTACATCATTGTGAAGTCCCTTCTCATGGTATGTGCACTTATGCCTTACACACATAAATGTGTCAGACTTTTTTTTTTTTTTTTTGCCATACAGTTAAAAATATCAACAGTCCTCTGTAGAAATGTACGCATCATTTTGACTGATAAACTCATTCCTCATCACTGAGACAAACTAAAAAGACTCAACTGGCAGCAGTTTATCTTCCAGGCGCGTTAACTTGATGAGAACATTTCTGATTTGCTAATTTATCGTCTTTCAAATTGTCAACACTTGTTTCACATCGCCCACAAGACACATCGGGCGACATCCTGCCTTGCAGTGTTTTCAGCAGGCTGATCCCAGATCAAACAGAACTCGGTGAGCCGCAGTCGTCAGGGTTAGTCAGCTCCACTCACGACTCAAGTTTAGCAGTGGCTGAATGGGACCTGTGAACTCTCGCAAGCTTAAGATGAGGCTGCTGTGATCTGGTTGCCCGACTAGGAAACAGCTGCGAGCGCTGGACACTGAATGAGGAAACTGATGTGGAGCATTTCTGCTCACTTGGAAGTTATTATACACCTCGAAGCTTGTTTTTAATTAGGTCATGACAAACATTTATAAGCGGTTTTATGAGTCATTGTTTGGTTTATATTCATCTCAGCATGTCACGCTGGAACAGTGCACACAAATATATATATAAAAAAAATACAATTTAAAAGTCAAACTAGTGCGAAGGAATGCGTTGGTGACAGTGTTTGCCTCTGCCCAAAACTCCTTCCTCAGTTGAGGTGGAGTTTTACAGCCAGATCAGATTTATGATGCTTTACGCCCTGTGGGAAATAGGAGCAGAGGTATGAGCATGTGACATACAGTTCTGTCCTTGCACAGCTTCCTATCACACACTGAGGATTAATAGACCTTTCTGATCAATACTGAGAGGAGAAATGACTGCCAATCGACAGCATCGATATGTTTTTACTTCCCCTTTTTGTCCTTTATTTTGCAAACCGTGTTGTCCAGTGTTTATACATAAATGTGCTATCACTGTGGTCCTCATTCACGTCATGCTTCCTTTTCGAAGGGCATCTTTTAAACAAAGTCAGAAGTTTGATATGAGCCTATAGCTCCTACCAGCTGTAATGGCTCACTGTGATGATGTACAGCTTTGAGGCCATATCAAGGCAGCACTGTGCTTCACCTCCAGCTTTGCAGTGAACAAATCCTCATCTTACCCCGGGCTAACCCAGAACGTCTCGCTTTTTATGATCCAGAGGTTTAGCGCTGACGTTTGCTCTGCTGCTGGTCATGTGTCGGGGGGGGGGGGGGGGGGTAAAATTGAAAAAATAAAAATTGTGTTAA
>JAVDPK010003100.1:244750-265877 GCA_034780415.1 Cichlasoma orientale | reverse complement strand
CTTTCATGACAAAAAAAAGTAGGGTGTGGTCAGGAAAAAGCACGCAGGGCTGTGAAGAAAAATTCTACTCGACTTTGTAGGTTTTCCATTTACTCTTAATATTTATTTGAATCAATGCAAAATGGAAATGAATGGCTGTAAATGCAGACTCAGGCAATTTTTTCCATGACCAAAAACTGTGGTTTAGAATGTGCAGCCGGAAAAATTACATTAAAACCCATACTTGGTTATACGGTGCAGGCAAGTGGTGAATGGAGAGAAGAAAATATACATGGCAGCGTGGACAGAACTCTGCACTTTTTCAGAGTTGTGGGGGGGATGGGACGGAAAGACTTAATTAAAAACAGGAGTTGCTTTTATATTTTTCCATTATAAAGTTACCCTTTCAAAACAATTACCTGGGCTCTCATTACGCTGAGCCTAAAATGCAGTTTCAGCTTTCCTAAATAAGCTGGGCTCCTGCAAGACAGTCTTTTTAATAACTTGTGTGTTGTACAAATACCACAACTACAAACATATGTTGACTATATAAACAACAGCAGAGAGAGATGCAGGCTCGTGAAAAACTGTCCCGTCTTTGAAGTTGCAAACAATATCTCCTTTTCTCTTGCTCTTTTTGCTCCTTACACACTTGCGCATGGAAAACTACGCGTACAACGCAGCTGACAAGTCTGAAATGCCACTTTGGGGATACGGGGGTTTTCCACAGAGAATATTTAATTCTCTGAGGTCATGGTTGGGTTTGTAGATCTCGAGTCTGTAAAAACTACACACATGGTTGTGGGAGGAGGGAGTAGGCTGTGCCGGCCAACTCCTGAGGATCACCGTACAAACGTAGCTTATCGTTGTACAGTTCATAAACTTGAAACTCCACGGAAAACCGTGTGAAACATTTCAGCTCTCGCCATCTCTTCCAATAAGAATAACAGATAGCTAAATATCTGTTGTTTTCATTCATGACTATAACTTTATGTAGCACATTTACAGTAACATGAGACGATCAATGAAAGGCTGAAAGTGACACGTGACAAATTTTGTCGAGAAACTGCTGGTGACCAGGAAATTCCAGATAATATCTGCAGTTCTTTCCATTGGCTACCTCTCCCCCCTGTGTGCGTGCGTGCGTGTGTCTGCTTGAGTCACTGTCTGGCTGGCTCCCCTCATTCAGCGAGAGCTGATGGGACAAGCTGGAAACGACAGGCAGCTGGAGCCACGATAGTACACAGACGCATAAACACACACACACACACAGACGGCCGCCCTGGTCACACCCAAGGCATCCCAAGCATGCGGGGCCCGGCACTCACACAGTGGTCTCTAAATATGCCTACGGCTCTGTGGGTGACTCACTTTCACTACGCACATCTGTGTGTGCATGCGTCCACATGTGAAAGAGAGGGTCAGTGTTTGATAGTGTTCAAAATGGCAGCTCTGTGTGGAGCACTGGCTGGAAGAGTCTGGGTATTTCATATGCTTCTGATGAACGTCTTAATTAGCAGCGCTGTTGAGAATAGATAGAGTTGCAACACTGGGCCAAGTGTCTCCTCTTTCCCCACAGCTATCCTCCCATCCCAGGTCCAACAGCAGTGTGACCTCACCCTCCCTCCACCCTGTATCCTGCTCCAACACTTCCTGGCTGGCCCAAAGCTGCAGCACAGCTGGATCATGCACCAGGAGAATTTTTTTTTTTTAAAGGGGGCTGGGGGAGTGATTACTGATCCATTCCTTCTCTCTGTTCCACCCTGCTCTGATTCACATTATGTCCAACTTCAGCTATACCTCACCAAGTCGGTCAGACGCCCACGTAATGTAAGCATTATTACATTCCTAAATACACAAAGACATACAAGTCCCACTCACATAAAGATTGAGGCTTTCGCTGTCAAAGATTGAGGCTTTCGCTGTCAACATGACATTTTTCACTGGGATGGTGTTGTGCGTAAGCCAATCTTTCGCTTGAGATGAATCCTGAACAACTTTCTTTGAGCATTGCAGAGCGCTGCCAATCAAAGTAAACAGCTACAGATGGAGAGGGTGGAGGGAGCTTAAACCAGGCTTTACCATGCTAGGTATTCTGCCAGAAGGCAGTTGTTTGATACAGGAATTTTAAGAGATGGCCTCATGCTCAGCTGGATCTTTTGAGCTCAGAGCCAGACACGCCTCTACATCACATGCAAGGCGTCACACTGAGTGTTTATGTTTAAAATAAACACTGCAGATAGATTTAAATTTCAAGGCTAAATCCTCTCTGAGAAAAAAAAAAAAAACGAAATAAAAACATTCTCATGACAGATGTGAGAATGTTAAGGTTGTTTAAAAGATCAAATAATTGCGCAGTGCTGTTTTTGACACTGGTTTTTATCCAGCATTTGCATTTATAGCGTGAATGCCCGTAGGACCGGAGCGGATGTTTGCCACTGCTGTTTGAGCTTTTTGTGTGACTTCTTTAACGCGACAAGGCAGAAACTGTATATGAGTGAGCTGAATGTGCGTCAGCTGTAATGCACATTATAATTTTATTTAGGAACTCACATATCATCCTCTTGAGTCAGTGTGACGGCTGTTTTGAATTCAAAGTCCCATCTTTAATTGTTTTACTGAAGTAAAAACATGATTCACTCCTAATTCAATCATTTAAATAATCACCCAAAACAAAATAAACTCAAGTCAGCCCAGCCCAAGAGAGAACACACTAGTATACACAATACATCTGTTTACGGTCTGTCAGCTCTGATTGGCCGTGTGAACTCGGAGGAGGAGAGTCAAAGCCTGGCCTGTGAGACGATAAAGAGAGCCAGCATCTGTTGGAGTTTTCCCCCTCTCCTCTCCAGCTCAACCCTGAGGGAACTGTGGCCAAAGGGAGTAGTGCATAAACTGGATGACGGAGTTGTTAAATGGCGGACCAACACCCAGTACAGTGTGTTTTAAAATCATCTCCACACACGGAGCTCTGGGATTCTTCAGCCTAGTGTTGTTTTCTATCTGCAGACCCGCCTTGATTTATGATGCTGCTGAGATTTGAGGAAAGCGAATGAGGCTTTAGGTTGCTGCAGTGTTTCCACAAGCAAAGCAGAGCTTGCGTATAAAGTCGCGTGAAAACAGGAAGGTGATTGGAGTCTGTAATGGAAAGTCTGTCTGGTTGCCTCTGCCAGTGCTGATATTAGCGAGCGCCGTATGAAATGAACAGTGGGCTCTGTGTTTTGTAACTGCGGAAGCCTGAACACATCCTAATCCTACTCGACCAAGTGATGTGAATGAGAATTAGTTTAAATATCTTTCATCTTAGCTGGGAATTCAAACATTTTTTTTTTTGAAGCAACACCATCGCTACTGAGCTGCATATTTTTCACTTTATTGGACGAAAAAGAGGGGGTGGGGGTGGGGGTGGCATTAAACTTCAAAAATCTGCTCATGTAGACTTTAATTTTGAAGTACAATGACTGATGTGGAGAGCTGGAATTACTTAGATGCTCATAAATGTGCTTTATGCAGGCTAGTAAATATTCAAAAGAACTACAGATTGTTGAATAGAAGAGATTCTGAATGAATGAAATGTGGTGTATGAAAGGATCCACTTATTTCCAGATTAGCGCCAGGCATCGATCTCTGTCTGCTCTTCAGTTCTCTCTGCCCTCGCTGTGAATAACTTAAACAACTATTACTCATTGTGTCAGGAGAGAGGGAAGATCAAATTGAAGAAGGACTGGAAGGTCAAAGTTTAAAGTTGGGCAACAGGAAGTGACCCTCCGTGGTCAGTTTCCAGGTCAGTTTTTGCCCCACTCTGGGCATGCTGTCTCTAGCAAACAAGGGCTGCATTGTGTGGACACGCTGCCTCTGCAGAAATGGCGCCAGGTCTCACCGCGAGATCAACACCTGAGGCCTTGTTTTATCAATTTCCCAGACGAATGAAGAAAAACTTGTTTTTATTCTATATGTAAATCCATCAACTCTATATTTAAAGAATCTAATGAATAGCAAATGTGTGTTATTTTGCCAATAACTGTCAAAACATTCTACGTGTGAAAGGTTTACATCTGAGAGAGACCTAATGCGTGGGTGTCTGGAGGAGCGCTGGAGTTGAGGTATATAGAAGGCTCGCCTTCCATCAGTTTTAACCAGCTGTGGATAAGCATTGTGAGGAAAGCGGCCTCGGGCAGAAATGAGAGTGTAGAGATCAGCAGAGCCTCCAGTCCCATCCACTGTGGTCATGGCTGAGTGCAAGCCAGGCCAGACCTCCTGGGGACACACATGGCTGCAGGACCTGTGCTCCGCAGCTGAGTGAGATGGGGTTAACACTGCACCGCATAAACAGAAGCAAAAAAAAAAAAAAGGAAAATAAGAGCATGAATCATGTTTTCTGTGCTGATGGCAAAAATTAGTCCTCTGTGTTCAAATTGGTGGATGCAGAATTTAACCTCGTATCCTTAGTGTTACATTGTTCCGGATATTTGTTTTTCAATTGATAGCAATAAAAGTGATAAAACTTTGCTGAACAAATCATCTACGTCTGCTAAATCTATGGTGATTTCAGGAAATGTGGTCCTGCTTGGGGGTGGGGGCACATTTTTACCATGAAGATTTGAGCCTGGTCCAAGGAGGCTATGACACAGTTATAACGGAAACTGCTCTTTGCACAACAACTGGAGGAGAACGAAAGGGACAGAAGCTGCTTCCTTTAGGATAGCTTTTCCATGTGAGGAAGCCATACCCACATTCTGACAGACCTGCAAAAATCCCTGAGCAGGAAAGCGGCGCTCACATTTGGAGTACGGTCTAATTTTTCACAGTCCTCAGCTACGGCATCTGAGGCGCTTCACAGCAAGGTCACCAGAGATGTTTTGCATCCTCTGTACTCCTCCCCCCACCACGTGCGTGTGTGTGGTCTCCTGCTGCTGGTCCTGGAGAGCCGGGCTTTAGAGGTCAAGAGGTCAATCTTGGGTACTGGAGTGTTTATCTTAGCAGCTCCTGTTAACACCAATATCCACAGTGCTACATCTGGCTCTCCTAAAGGAAGAACTCTTTTTTTTTTGTTTTTGTTAAAACAGAGGTATTAATGATAATAATTATAATTCTATACATCTTTTAAGGGCAGGTCTTCTCAGTCTGCCCTTCTGTACACCATGCATACATTAGCTCAGAGATGTGTGTATCAAAGCATGGGAAAGGATGTCTGGATTCCATCCACATTTTTTTTTTCATTCTTGCTACCAACCACAAACATACAGTTGGGGGCTTTTCAACTCTGGCACTCGCCTTCCACTTGTGTTCCAGCAAACATCTCCACACACTCTCTCACACACGCACCACACCAACACACTCACCGACCCTCTCCCCCCCGTGAGCAGAGTTAGATGGGAGAAACGGCAGTTTGTTTATGACCTATTCAAAAAAAAAAAAAAGGAGTTGCGAAATACTGCTGCAGATATGAAAGAAAATGCTGTAGCTTCTCGGGGAGTGGTCTGGAATTTGTGTGTGTGTGTGTGTGTGTGTGTGTGTGTGTGTGTGTGTGTGTGTGTGTGTGTGTGTTGGGGGGGTGGGGGTCACAAAGTGTGGTATATGGAGGATTTCATATTCTGTTCCTATTTTCCCCCATCCCCCCATTTTTTTGCTTCCCCTCTCTCTCGCCTTCACCCCCCCCCTCCCCTCCCCCAATCCCCCCAACCCACCCCTTCCCTTTCCTCAGCCCCCTTCACCAGCAGGTTGTTTAATACTTTCCAGATTTCAGCATGCCTTCAGCCTCCTGGAAGAGTTGCAAGTCTGCTGATGGAATTTGGCGGAAAGTCCAAGCAGGGGCTCCTAACCTAATAAACCTAAAGGCGATGAGCGCCTCCCATTGGTGGCTCAAGTAAGAAAATACAGCTCTCAAAGAAAGTTGGAAACGAAAGGGAAACGACATTTGACAGCCTCCGAAGCAGATGAGAAACTACATAATGGGTGTTTGAGAGAGTGTAACAGCTGCAAGGCGAGCCTCAAATTACAACGATTTTCTATGGGGAAGGGAGGTGGCTTAAGCCCCCTGAACAAATCAGCAGTCTCCAGTGTGGGACAGTTGTCTTCACAACCAAAAGATTTAAAAAATCTTTTTGGACATTTAGTTTCTCTGAATACATTTTAAAACTAAGTGCAGCAGCAGCCGGTATGTTCTCGGGTTCACATTCCCACGCAAGTATCGAAAAGATCAATTTACAAGCCCAAAGTCAAATCAGCCTTTACCCTGACACACCCATTACTACATGTGAGCGTCGAACAGCCATTAGATGGCAGTAAATAACCATTGCAACCATTAGATGGCAGTAAACAACAGCTTTCGGGCTTGCAGCAGTGAGCCCCATAAGAATGATAAAACAGATGAGTAACAAATCAAAGGAAAAACCTGAGCTCCTGACCCCACAGTGAGGCAGTCTGGGGGCTCCATTATACTGTGGAGACACATAGCAGGCATCATTTGGGTATATCTGTCCACTTTGAGAGAGCGGCCCCCTGAAAATGATGCACCTTTATCCTATGATGAAATATTTCTATCCTAATGCGAGCGGTCTATTTTAAGCTGAAAAGGCCCCGATCCATCCACCATAAAAGAGGGGGGGGGGGGGTGAAACTGAATGGCTTGATTAGTATCAAAATGTGAAACATGTGCCATTGCCTGTGCTCTAATTGCTTTCTTGAAATGATGCTAGATGGAGCTCTCCATCACCACAACATCAAATGAGTGATTACCCATCAGAAGGATGCTGTTTCATCCCTCCAGTGGATTTCCAGAGACTTGAAGAATCAGTGCCACGGTACACTGAAGTGGTTCCTGGTGGCCCCCAAACGTCACTCTTATGTGATTTCCCCTTTACTGTCACCCATTTGTATAATTCAGTTATAGGGAGTGATTAAAATTAAGATTTTCAGAATCAAATGCCAAAGTGGTACGCAGGGAAGATTTAGCCTTTCTCAAAGAAAAATCCTAACAATCTGAGCGAAGAATAATGACTTTATAAAGGCAGAGAAAAGAAGGATCAATACCACTACTGGTTTGTATTGACCACAACAATCAATATAAATGGGCTGCTTTACCACAAGTGTAAGAATAATGACTTTTTCTAGCCCTCTGGCAGATTGGACACTGGCATAATGTGACTATGAAAAACTCAAAGTGGAAAGAGATTAAACATTCCCTGAAGTGGAGATGAAAGACTCAATGGAAATGAGCCACCAAAGAGAAATGGTGCACTGTTTTCAGAATGCAGTTTCAGTGCAGAGGGATGCAGGATAGGACCTTGAACTGTCTACAGCGAGAGTTAACAAAACAGCGCACTGGATTTTGGCCCAGACTGTGGTGAGGGGGCTCACCGGGGCATGCAAAGCCAAAGCATTGCCCTTAAAATCAAAAGTGACAGAGCAGTTTTGAGTCAGCGATGATGAACAGGATCCCGGTCTCAGGTGAGTACAAAGCTCATCCATCCTCCAATCACCGGGGTGAGAGAAATTACCAGTCATCGCCGTTTTGTCAGTGCAGCTCGCCTCGATGATAAACCTTTCCTCCCGAATCCATCTTTCACCCGTCTGCAGAGTTTTCAAAATTATTTACTTTTCAAAATAAGCCTTAAAGTTAAGGTGCTTCTCTCTCCCACATGCACTCAACATTTTCAGCTTGTATATTTAAGAAATCTGCCCAACTAAGGGCAATAAGGCCTCAATTGCTTCCTTCCTTCCTCTGCTGGGAGAGATGGTGAATAGCGGCAGGAAACAGGAGACACTCAAGGAATTCCTTTGTTAATGCTGTTGAGTGGGCAGCACTTAACACACATTACATTCTGATTTACTCACATGAAACAATCAAATATGAAACAGTGGAGGTATTCAAGCTTTTTATTGAAAAATATAGGTTATTTTTGAGTAGTACAGAAACAAAAAGCTGTAAATATACAGAGAAGACAAAAATAAGGTGTATTAACATACAGAAAACAGACAACTTCTCATTCATACTTAACATTTGGATTTACTTGCATATATCGTGTGGCGCGTGAGTGAAATATATCCACTTATGCAAGCTCTTCTAGCTCCTTTTCTTACAGGATATCACATCTAATAACACTTATCTTAATCTTAATTTGCACGCCAAAACTTGCACAGTGAATACTTGCACAGAGAAGGAAGTGAAATGTATGTGGCAGACTCTCCCAAAAATCACAATTTGGCACATCTGTCAGTTTCAGTTAAGGCAGTGGAATCAATCAGCCCAACTAAGCCTCAATACTTCTGGCCGCGGCTTTTAATGATGCAAGAAAGGCAGTGGAGCTGCAATGACTATGCAACTTGCACAAAAATAACAATCTTTTCTTAATGCTCTCGCATCCATTCTATCCACTCTACAAACAGACATAACAAAAATGGCAGAGATTTGTATTTTTTTTTTAACAAATATTATAGAAAACAAGTTTTTAAACACTAAATACTAGTAGTGTCTGATTTAATTGTGCCTGCTGGTACACGCAATTTGTGAGTCACAGACAGCGAAGCCCTGCTCGTACGTAGTGGTGAAAAAGGTTTATACAGAAAAGGTAGTCCCCTCGAGTAATGAAAAAAAATCTTTGACAAAGCTCAGTTGCACGGCTGCAGTTGCTCGGATGTAACGAAAAAAGGGAAGGAAGTGGTTATCAGACGCTATTCAGTTTCAACTCGCACTTGATATAAGTAAAATGAAGAAAGTCAGTTTGTGTTAGTTAATGGAAATTATCAGAGAAATGTTCTGTCCATTGGAAAAAAATATATAAAGATATTAAAGACAACTAACACAGTGTGTCACACTACCTTTCCCCACTTCTGGTTTCCTGTAGTAACACATTGCTTTGTTTTTAGTTTAACCCAGTACATCTCCATTACCTGCATTTCCCTGCTTTTCTCCGATTTACTGACTTTAAGTCTACGTGAAACTCAGTGAATTACAAAACAAAAAGGAGACACTTTTGGTATGGGCTTTGCAGTCTAGCTTTACAGCAGGAAATGGTGGCCTTTGAGCAGTGTCACAACGACCCTGAGACACACAAGTTTGACCGAGGGAGAAAGAAAATCTGATAGATCTATGGCGCTACTATAATATTTTCAGATGAAAGAGGCTCAGTATAGGGCCTCGCACACCAGTGACAACCACAGCTCCCTTTATTGTGACAAGACACCCACCAGTGATCCTGTTGTGACAGAGGCCTTCTGTTCAGCTCAGGCCTCATGATGTCCCACAGCCAGAGTGAAGAAAAGAGGCGAACCAAATGAAAAAAGCACATGTGACACGTCAAGTGAGACGAGAGAGGCAGAGAGAAAGGCTGAGCCGAGTTTTACTTGTGGAAAGTGTTTTTCCTACAAAAGTTCCTTTCTAACCACTACTCCCTGCTCACTTCTGGAATGTTCCATATTCAGAAAGTGTCTTCCCTACCATGTCAGTTCGCTCAGTGTTCAAAAGGGAGGCACAGATTGACAGAAAAAGAGTGCAGGGCTCTCTGACAGATGACGTTTGGGCACATCCTAAAGGAGCAGTCACACTTTCTTTGTAGCCCTATAAATGGAGAAATCCTCCATCTACTTCACAGTCCCATTCGCACAGCTCCTGACTACAATGTCGTCTACCCATTTAACTGCAAATCCACACTGTCAAAGGACTTGCCAGTTTCACATAAACCACCTCCACAGCTTGTTCATTTTTTTTTCTCCAGCAGAATTTGGACTCTCATACATGAATCTCATCATCTTCATCCTCCAAGAAAGAGGAAAAGTTGCTCTCCTCCTCGGGCGGGGCACTGAAGGTGGCGCTGTCTGTATCTCCTGCATACATCTGGCTGCTAGGTTTCTCATCCAGAGCACCAGATCCAGAACTGGACATGGAGCAGCTGTCTAGGTGCTGCAAGTGTTTGGGGCGTATCTCGGGAGTGTACTCTGGAGTGTAAGACCCTCCATCCTCGGGCCTCAGATCAACAGAGCTGGCTGGAAGCATAGAGGCCTGCTGCTGCAGCTCTCCTGCTTCTTTGTCTGCCTCCACCTGCTCCTCCACATCCTCTTTTCCACTCTCTACGTAAACCTCTTCCTCACCATGGGCACTGAGCAGTGGTGAGGTGCGGCCCTCGCTACTTTTGCCCTCCTCATAACCAAGATCATCATCCTCCTTCTCCATCACACCCAGGATTTCACCCAGCATGGAGGGTCCCAGGTCGACATGAAACGACATAACTGACACTGCATGCTTCATTCCACCTCCATAGTGAAGAGAGCTCTCTGGCAGCTCAGTCAGCTCACCAAAGCTTCGTTCTTCCAGCTCTAAAATGTGAGCAGCTGCAACTGCACCTCTCCCACCCAACTCACTCTGCTGCTTCAGCGGACTTGAAGACAAACTCTTTGCCACAATGCTGTCATCTCGGTCTTCATCATTGAGAAAGGGCAGAGACATGGCATTTTTTACATAAGTAGGTGATCCTCCGGGGACAATCAGGGCGTTATCTTTCTGCTGGTCCACTCTGTTCACAGACTGGGAGCGCTTGCTGCTCCTAAAGGTGCGTGACAAGAGCCCGGGCCGAGGAGAGCGGGGAAAGGATGTCGACTCAGGAGGGGGCTCCCCCGAGCGTGTGCTGAGAAAAGAGGTGTCACCAAAAGCGTCACCGCTGCGGCCTACGTGCATGGTGTGGCGAAAGTCACCCAGAGGAGCACTGATCATCTCCCTGGTCAGATCCATACGGGAGCGACGCTTGGTCTGGGAGGAGGATGCCACCAACTGTTTTAAGATTGGCATGGTGGCTGATTAGGTGTTATTTTGTTGTGCACAAAGAGATAGCTGGGCAGCAGCTAGAATCTTTGGGAGAGTCTTTGTTTGAAATCTTGGAATGAATATTGATGGTCCTTAAATCCAGTCAGCCAGGGAACCTGAAAAAAAATGACATAAAACACAATCAATCAAACATATTCTAATCAAAATATTATTCTAGTCCAAAAAACGACTAATTCAAACTACTTCAAAAAGTGCAGACTCAATCAAATACTGACTTGGATCAAACGCAACAAAGCGTAAATGATTAAATAAATAAAATGCATAGAAATCTATACAGTCCAACAGCAGCATAGACGTTACATTATGCTGCTAAGAAATTTAGCATTCAGCTCTTTAATTCTCTGAAAAGAGAAAAAACATTTGAAGGAATTCCAAATGTTCCGCTAATTGCCAGAGCTGAAGCTATCAATTATGCAGCTCTATAATGATAAGCAGAACTCTTCAAAAAAAAAAAAAAATCTCTGTGAAAATAACCTCTAAAATACACTGGAAAAAATGAGATCACAGGATTTTATTTAAACAGCATTATAACTGAGAGCAAAACAACCAACCACAGACCAACATGAATCAAAGCAAGATAGCTGAGGGCTGCCAGAGTTTTTTTTTTTTTTTTGCAAAAGTATAACTTCACTGCATGACCAAAACCTTATCTTCTAGTGACAGTCACTTATACATGCATCAAAAACAATGATACCCCTGTCATCTAACCATAGAGATGGATTATCGCAACAAAGAAATGACAGAAAGTATTCCCCATCTATCTTCTTCTTAGGCAACGGCGTTTAAGCCCCTAGAGGTTTGTGACAGCTGTCAGAAAATGTGTTTCTACATTATTGAGAGCTCAGACGGAGGAAACCCCGCCACAGGCTGCCAGCCAGACACCGCTGCTTTGTCAGGTGATGCACTAGGAGGCCAGGAGCAGGGTGTCTCATTAACCATCTATTACATAATATAAAATACACATGAAAAGAGCACTCTCACGGTGGCCTGCAAAGTGAAGTGCAAGCGGTTTCTACATAAAGACATCAAAAACAGATGCACGACTGACTCGTGGATGGAAAAATCTCTGTGGTTGCTCATAAGCATGCCTGAAGAAAAGGTTTACCTTGCTGCCTAAAGCATGCATCTCTCTGGCTTGTTCATAGTGCTGTTTTCTTTGTTTGCTCACTCTAACACAGGAAGGCGAACGCTTAAACCTTGGCTTTTGCTTTCTTAAAGGCAAGCTTTAAAACATATTTAAGTCGCAGCTGCTTATACTTGAAGTGATTTTAGCTGTTTCAAGTGGCACGCTTCTGAGTGCATTGACCTCATTCTTCTGTCCCCACCCCCTATCTGCCAGCTGAGCCTCTTCTCTTCTTCCTGTTAATGCCCTCACCTGCTTTGGTTTCCATAGAAACACCCTCTGGCATGCAAACGACAGCATTTCCTGTCAGAGGTTACAGGCTGCTTCAGGCTTCAAACGCAACGTATGGCCTCATGTCAGCCGTGGAGTTTACTTCATGCGGCTCGTGTTATCGCTTTCTACTGGCCAAAATGGAAATGGATTAAAACACAGAAATATTCCAGTGCTGCAGATAACAAAAACAAGCCAGATAAACCAGAGACTGCGATGCAATGACAAAACTTTCCATGAACTCCGAATGATTTTAACAAGATACATAAACAAGGTCATTTTTTTGGTTGAAATATGTTTATTATTGTAGCTGCCTGTTCTGATTTGTTTCAGGGAAATAATGAAGGCCAAATATTCACACCCAGCCAAAATAACAGCACTTTTTTTCTGACTAGTTGCTCCTGGGTGGCATAAACATGGAAAGAGAAAGAAAAAAAAAGCGGAGATACTAAAAGCCTCCCTCCCACTTCTCTATATCACCCTCTAGGCCAGGATCAGGCTGAAAAGCTCTATGCCGCCCATTGCAGGGATACGGGAGCAGAAACTTGCTATAGACCAGAACACACTGCTTCCAGACAGACTTCTCTTTGTCAGCTTAATCTAAACTATAGCATACCACAAAACTCTGCAGCTCCACATTTGCATCAAACCAGACACCAACTCTGCATTTACAGCTTTGTCATATTTGCGGAAGTGCGTGCACGCACGAGTAGGGGGAGATATAAATGAAAAAGTGGGAAAGGGCCTGAGAAGACAGCCGCTAGCGTGGGAACCATTGGATCACAGCACCAGGGGTCAAGCGGGGCTTTATAAACAAGCTTTCACAACACTGACGATCTAACTGCAACAGAGCCCAGTGGAGATGCAAAATGTGGGACAGGAGCAGGCATGGCAAGCAAATGAAGCACATCTGCATCATTTCAGTTTGACAGCGAAGCTTCTTAAAAGCCAGCACAGGCTCAACAGATATGTATAGATTAGGAGGTCGGCTGACCTGCTTTGATGTGGGTTTTTTTTTTTAGCTGATAAGTAAAGAGCAGCTGTACATGCGTGCATGCACACTGCGATAACCTACACAGGGAATATTTCCACATTGTTATTCAGAAATGATAAAAACCCCATTTTGTCAGATGTATTTCTGCTATGGAGATGTTCTACACCTGAAAGGGGGGGGGGAGAAATCTCTCAGCCCCTCTGAGGAACAAAAGGGGGCAAAAATCTGTTTTATTTCTCCTGAAGGGGTCAAAAGGACAGCACTAAATGATACAGTAACCTCAATAATGCTGGAGTCATTTCTTACAGCTATAGACAAATGGTACATTGGAGGAAGTGGGGGGGGGTAGCTGCAAGCTTAACCTGCGAGTCAAAATTCACTGAGATAATTAACCTGCATCCATTAAGTTTCTACAGTTAACCTTCGACGGACATAACTTCTCACTTGTTGTCGATACTCTCACGCTACGCCAATCAATACGGAAACACAAGAGATCACTCAGACACACAAGCCCAGTTTCAAACATGAATTATGTTCCATTTCCAGAACTAAGTATTGACGTGTCTTCTTTGTGCTGCGTGCATTCTACTGTCTGGAAGTCAGAGGGGGCTGCTGCAGCACTGCTGCGGACTCTCTCTGTGAGCATCATTTGAAGTCACTGACCTGGACGGGCAATTGAATGACCAGAAGGTGAACTGACTTTAGGGGGAGGGAAGCAACATGCACTCTAAATTTGTGAGAGAAAAAAAAAAAAAAAACATGGAGAAGACTGCTCTGCCTGAAAAATACTCCGAACACAGTGCAATTTGTAAACATTCTGATTGCTTGTGAAAACCCTAATTTATTCCCAAATGTTTAAGTGCAACACCAGCAAGAGGTACACAGTTGTTCAGTAATAGGCCTGCGCAGACTCACACACATCCTCTAATTACGCAGACAAATGGCCTCTAAGTAGAGAGGTATCTGCCATGCAACTCAGTTAGCGGGCCTGAATATCTCATTTAGGAAGGAGCAGCCAAAGGACAAACAGTGGAAATCACATTATCTCTCAATCACACAAACGGGGGACAACAGACGTCAAGCTGATGATGCCCTCTGAGATAAATACAGCGATGAGAAAACATGCTGCTCTAATGAGAATTTACAAATAAAGCCCTTGTTCTTACGTGAAAGCCAAATTTAGCCGTTGCTTAAATGGTCCATTTGGTGCAATCAAAGAGACGTGCCATTTACTTGTGGTTTTGCAGATTTAGAGTCGGTGACCTAAAGGGTGTCTTTAGTGCCCTTATGCCCCATCAGCGATTTCCCCCACGCAGCTCCAATATAGCAAGAAAGCCGAAAACTCATTTTGAGTGCAGGGAACCCCCCCCCCCCGGTCTGCAGACCAAAGCAAATTTGAAATGTGTTAAGTATGAGGGGTTTTTTTTGCAGTCAGCTCTATTTAAAACAAAACAAAAACACTTAGATAGATATGGGGCTAAAGGGGGGGGGGGGGTACAAATCAATGGCCGACCAAAACAAGACAGTTAAGATCATCACCAGGCACTCCAGGAAACTCTAGAAAATGACAGCCCTAAATGGACATTGTAATCAAATCAGGAAATCACACACCCTAAGACAACATTTTTCCAGAAAATGATCAATGCTGAAACGTCAATAATCATTGGGAGTCGAATAAAACATCAGCAATTCAGTTCCTCTGATATTAACACCGGGAAGAGAAGATAAAATGCCTGGTTTTTTCCCCTCTGTGCCCACAAATACCTCACAAGCTGCTACGAGGAGGCGTGTTATGCTAGTGTCACACCTCACCCAGCGGGGCACTCCGTTCTGTAGGGATCAAAGAACAACAGACTTTTAGAGCCTTCCTGCTAATAAAAGCACCTGTAGGTTTTTGAATTGGTATTCCTGTTGGCGAGTGCTAAATCTGTCTCTATCCTTAGATCGTCAGTGAGGGGAATATTTGAGGCGAGCGGCTCAGGCTGCAGGAACAAACCAACAAGAACTTTTATCACTGTTAAAAAGATAACACCGCATTGGGAAACAATCATGCTTAAGAACAGGGCTGTACCATATTAAATCATCCAGGATAAGCGATGGATGGATGGATGGATGGAACATTGTGATATCTTTGCCATAGCAACACCAAACATTTATGTTCCCTAGCGTGCACAATATGGTGAAAAAGCAGGCCTTTAAACAACTGGTAGAAAATATTTTTCACTTTATTTACTATTAATTGACAATATTGTGCAGCTCCCGATGAGTTACATGGTTTAGTTTAACAATAAATAAAGTGTAAAGCAATTACTATATACTTTTACTTAGATGTTCTGGGGGGGAAACACAGCCTAGACTACTTTCGTGCTTACATCTGACTTGTGCTGTGTCACTACTATTACACTATAATGCTGCTTCCACTGCTGGCACCTTGGTTCAATTGAAAATTAGGAGGTGTGTCAATGAGAGAAGCTCATTGGAAAAGAAGAATAAAAAAAACAAACCTTTATTTGCTTCCATTTATAAATGCTGTTGCCTGCAAATGTTCAGTATTTTTTTTTCTATATTGTCATAAATAGTTTTACTGCAGTTTTTCTTGAAATATTGTGATATAATTTTGAGGCTATACGACCCATCCCTGCTAGTAAACCCATCACTGAAACAAACCTATGGGGGGGGGGGGGTTACTCTACCACAAATGTTCATATTTGACATGTGGGGTTAGCGAGACTTCAGACTTGTGGCTTAGTTTTGTTTGCATGACAATCACCACGTGCCAGTCAGAAGCTGATATTGGGCACATGGTTTCCTGCAAACCTATTTTATTTATTTTTTATTTTTAAACATCACATTCACCACAAAATCCGTAGGTACCCTTTTTAACATAAGAAGCAAAAGTAGCTAGTACTGCATAGAACTACTTACATTTAAGAAGCAATATTTGAAACGTGAAAATGCCACTGTATTCATCAATAAGCTGACTATTCAAGTCCCCGCTATTTACAAGTAGAGCAAATCATCCAGCAGGAAGAAGGAAAAGTGATGAAGACCATGCCAGAAGGCGACACCTCGACAGCCGCCGAAAGGGTTTGTGGCAGAAAACGGGCGAGCTCGACGTGTACCAGCTGAACTCGGATACCCACGAGGGGATGACTTGTCTCTTTTACATTTACAACCAACACGGCCTCCAGACATGACACAGCATCTCTTTCTCTCCATCCTCTGCTGTGATCAAACTGACAGCTTCTATTACAGGCACAAACAGCGGATGGCAAACAATAACGCCGCACTTCGCTTCAAGAATGAAAAGTATTCTGTGGGTTATACGAGGCTGATAAACATCATTTTCATGGATCTACAATGCCTTTTTTTTTTTTATAGGCAAACAATGTTATCCATCCCGGCTCAGCTATCATCTCTGATCAGAATAAAAAGTTACTATTGCGCTACTGAAAATGGAGCCTGCATGGCTGGACGTCAACGTCATGTGTGTGCTGGGCATGCTATCTAAATACAAACAGAGGGTGGAAGGCACAACTTTGGCATTTAGAGTGTCTCCGAATAATTACAGGGAATGAACAGAAAGCAGGTTCACGCTGGCAATATCAATGAGGGAGCATGCCAGACACAACCACCCAACATTAAGCTAATACCTTTCCAACTCCCCCCCCATTCTGTTCCAGCTGGATCTACAAGATCAACAACCAGTCTCAATTAATTAATAACTGTCCCTTTCTGCATGCACGAGGAAATTTGAGCCGTCTTAAAAATGTGGATGCGCACAGTTGCAAAACTGTAACTTAATTACCACTGAGATACATCACTGCAACCAGTATCCTCAAAACAGCAATTAGCCAACAGCTTCCCAAAAGGACAGACTGGACATACATAGCTGCACACGATGGCGTCATTTAATGAAGAAACATGTTGGAGGGTACATCCACAGGAAGGGTAGGGAGAAAATTAGGCAGTAAACCCTCCCATCACTCCGGAAATCTTTTCAGCCGGCCCTTCCTGACCACTCATAATGTAAACAAGGCTTTTCTCCATCACGCTGCATTACAGACATGGGTTGTTTGTTTGAACAGCCTATCTCCATCAACACTCCATTTTAATAAGGGATGCGGGACATCATGTGTGCAAAAGCAGACTCCAAATGCAGTATGTGTCGGCGCAGGCAGAGCTTCAGGTCTCGGTGACTTTAATTCTTTTAGAAAATGATTACAGCCGGATCTGCACCGCACCAGGTAGCTGAGTCACAGCAGCTGATGACGGCTCTGGCCTCAGGCCCAGGTGTCTGTGTGGTGGGTGTTTTATGTGCTGCAGAAGAAAGAGTGGGGTTGTGTTTTGAAGCATTTGGGAGGAAATCTGCTCTCCTCAGTGCAAAGGAAGTCAGAAATGATGGGGTTGGGAGAATCTTGCTTGAAAAAGCAGCGGAAAAGCAAAACAAAGCACAGGCTGGTGGGGCGAAGAACTTGTTTTACTAAAGACTTCTTTTTTTTTTAAGTGCAACAAGCTTGTGCATCGATGGCGCCCCTCTCCTGGACAATGAACATCATGCAAATACTGCATTACAAATCAAATAAAAATGAGAGAATGTCTCCGATAAGATGATGACTGTCTCGGATCACATGTGGAGTCAAACATTACAAGTCCCCGTCATTGTCTTCTGCTAGAATGACATCAACTCCATGCGATATTTGCATCCAGTAGCAAGGAAACAGGATGACAGTACAGAATAAACATTTTCCTCACGCTGACAAACCCCAGCTTAGAGGGCAACAAAGCACCACGCAGGACAGGACCAGAACACAATGCAGTCAAACAAAAGGCACAAAAACAAACACAGCATTCACACACTGTCATATGAGAAGCCCAAGGTTACAAAAAGGTAAGAGGCAGTGAACTAATGACTGTTGCCATATGCCAGAAGACAAATGAGCCACTGAGAGAAAGTTCAAATCCAAGTCTTTTCTGCATAGTAACTCAGATATTCCCTGCTACCATCCTCAGTGGAATTCCAGAAAAAAAAACAGTTTATATTGGTATTTCCTGGAATGCGAAGGGGCTGGACAGGACACACACAAAGCCTCAAATGAGCACACAAACTGCAGACATGTTCAAACATGGGTGCAGGACTATTTAGCCAGTACCCACAAATAACTGAGTTTCTTTCCAGCATTACCACAGTAGTATTTTGGAACCTCCACATTAAAAGTGAACAATTTTGCTCTCTTTTGTAAACAAACTTATTAGCAGGTTGCGCTTCCTGGAGTAGGAGCCAACAAATGCTGTCTGCACTGTGCTGTGCATAATAACAGGGTGCTTGGCACCGTGTCCAACAACACGAGGAGGAAGGATAACTTTCACCTTCAGGCACGAACCATCTCCTGCAGGCAATTAGACACCAACTTTGTAATTTATGAGACAGAACTCAGGAGGACTTGTTAAGGCTGGTTTAAAAAAAAAAAAGTGCCACTTTGTCTGAAAGGCATTTCAGAGGCACTTTTGGAAGGAAAAGCTAAAGACAGCCTAAAACATGTAAACGCTGGCAACTATGTTTGCTTGTTTGCAGTGTCATCAGCCTGACTCCATCACACCACCCAAGCACAATCTCACATCTCACAAAAGGCCTTGTACAGTTTGAACAAGGCAGGTCAGATTTCCTAAACTTCCTCACCAGCAGCGACCTCTGATAACATTATCTCCCCAAACAATTGCTGAGAGTTCTTATCAGAGCAGTGCTGATGGAGTGATAGCCTGGAGACCTGAGGCCCATTACCTCCCACTGCCAGCCTGTGAACTCATCAGGTACCACTTGTACCAGGAAAACTGTACAGCACTACCAAGTAAAAAGTGGATGATGACCTGGACAAAATGAACTGCATGTGGGGCAGAAACTGTACAATGTATGATCCCCCCCCCCTTCATCTGATCATGCAAAAGTCACCTCCAACATCGAGTAAATATGCCAAATCACGTCCTTCTCTCACATTGCACTCACTATAGAATTAGTTAACATAAGCATTTCAAAATGTTTTAAGAAAATACGCATTTGTGCAACCATATTACCTCAGTACGCACAGCCATCAAACACGCTACTGGCCTAATTCTGACCATTTTTGAAGTTTATCATCTGTTCTCTAAAAAAAAAAAGAGGCCTATGGGAGTTTTCGTTTTGTAGTAAAGTCAGAAGTTAAGCAAATTAAACATCGTTTATAGTTTTAACTTCAAAGCATTCCCAAAACAAACTGAAAACACGAATAAATTCATATAGTTTCTGAGATGCTGAAGACAAAATGGCTCGATTCTGTCGACAACCAATCCCTACACAAAGAAATGCTGTGGCGAGCAAATGAGCAATATTCCGACAGCACTTGATTCACTTTTGTGTTCACCGCTGATCGGTTCGATCACATTACAATAAAGAAGCGCTGATTCTGGGTGGGTCAAAGGCAGGAGAACAATAATAGGCCAGCGGACCAAAAGCATGAGCAGCCCCGTGCGCTCAGGTGAACCAGCCGATAAAACGTCGGATAAAATGCATACTTGAAGTGCATACACAGCGGAAAAAAGGTTGATTTTATGTTAAGTGCAAGTGCAGATATTAAAGTACACACCCTTACCGAGCATCCCCATTCATAAAAGCCGGGTGCTGCTCCACTTTTAGGCCCCCAGCGGACCAACAATGGGGGTGCGTTCATCAACGAAACGAGATGTGAGGCGCTCAGATTAGTTCGTTTCTACTCCAAACCACGCAGTCAGACCAGTGAGTGTGGCGCTTTTTAGAGCAATATTACAGCTGCTGTCACAACATCCTTACAAACGCTGCTTCTACTCTGAAGCGCAATAACTCAGTACAATGCCCGCTGCGGTAGTGCGCTTGAACACGCCCTCTTTACTCGGATCCTTAAAGACACAGGGTGCCAGCATGAGGCCGCTCAGACTGGGTTGACACACTGACAGAAGAGAAGCCTGGAAAATAATTTATTATAAAATAATCAATAACATAATACTTAATAATTAAACCATGAGATAATGTCATTTAAAGGCAAGAATAAATCGAGCCTTTTAAGGATGCTATTATATTGCAAGGAGCAATAAAGCACTGTTGTGCATTCTTTCTAATATGCAATGCTCATTGGCCTTCCTTTTATTATTTATTTTAAATGGCATTCCTAATGAAGATATATATTATTATACATACTGGGATGTATAATATTATATTTGTAGTGCCTATTATTGCATTTTTTACATATGCATGCAGACAGTAATAAATGAATTAGTATGAACACTGATTTGCAAAGACAGGAGATTCTCAGAGGGATTAAAGTAAATGCACGACACTTCCAAACTGCTCTAAGGTGAGCTTTATTCCGGCTTCCATTCTTTCACACTTCCAGCCTAAAAATTTTAGTCAGAATAGTTACACGTCCACACATTTTTCTCTGTGTGACAGCAGCAAAGACTTCATTGAGTCAATGAACCCTTTGATCTTGTGCATTGATCTTGTGTATTGACCTTGTGGCTGATAAGCTGACCTCGGTCAGTGTCCTCTCATTAGTATCTTCTGTAATGCAAATAAGCAGAAATCTGCCAAGGTACACCCCAGGTTTTACCCTGAGCTCAAAAGAAAGGAATGCGTGAATAGCTGATAATTATTAAAGGACACGAGTCACTCTACCCAGAGACGTGACTGTTCACTTTTGTCTTTCACAAGACATGCAGACATGCAAGTCTCTCTTTCCATGCTGTTCTCTGATACCACAACGTTCTGCACTTAGCTGCACATGCTGGTGTCCTTCACAAATATTTGAAAGTTATTTCTGCCTTTGGCTTTTTTCCCAGGATCTGTTCCACCAGTGGGTTAGCACTGCTGCCTCTCACAGTTAGAATACCATCTGGAAGGCCTGGGTTCGATTCCACCTTGGCCCAGGCCTCT
>JAVDPK010003100.1:207062-244650 GCA_034780415.1 Cichlasoma orientale | reverse complement strand
TGTCTGCTGGGATAGGCTCCAGCCCCCCCGCGACCCTAAACAGGATAAGCGGAAGCAAATGGATGGATGGATGGACTGTTCCACCAGCTGATGAGAGACCATGGCTATTTATGATGAGAATATAACTGCAGGGACGTCCTTTTCTGTTACTTTTTCTTAATATGCCCATGCCACCAAATAATCAATTTAACTGCTCTCTTCTTATTAAATGAATAATAAAAAGTGTAATACCAAGCTGCTTGTTTCACCATAACATGAGCTTTCACAATGTTCCAATGTCTAATGTTCCTGTTTGTGCAAAACTTTGCTTAAAAACAGTAACATGGTGACATTAAGGGGCTAATAATGTAATGATAATGAGCTAATCTGAGCACATGTCCTAATATAAGAAATACAAGGATGATTCAACATTACTTGATAAATATCACTACTGACTTCCAGGAATTTTCAATGATTTTGCAATTATTAGAATGGCAGTAACCTGGAATGTGAAAAAAATTCAGCTCTGATGTAAAAAGTTGAAAATACGGAGACAGAAGTGAAGTCCACAAACATCTGGGAACTGAGGAGACCAGCTGCGGGAATTTTGGGAGAGGAATGTTTTTCTGATATAGGATTCTAGCTGCTCAACAGTCCTGGGTCTTCTTTGCTGTATTTTTTTTTATTTCACGGGCCACCAAACGTTTTCAATTTGTGAAAGGTCTGGACTGCAGCCAGGCCAGTTCAGCACTCAGACTCTTCTACTACAAAGCCATGCTGTTATAATAGCTGCATAATGCCGTTTAGCATTGTCTTATTGAAGAAGACACCATCTGGATGGGAGCATATGTTTCTCTGAAACCTGTATATACCTTTCAGCACTGAGGGTGTGCCTGCTGCCTATTCCATAGGCACTGGTGCACCACCTGTATCAGAAATGCAGGGTTTGGAACTGAGCGGTGATAAGAAGTTGTATGGTCCCGCTCTTCTTTAATGTGGAGGACACAGTGTTCATGATTTGCAAAGAATTAAAAATTCCAGTTAATCTGACCACAGAACAGTTTTCCACTTCCCCTCAGTCCATATTAAATGAACTTTGACCCAAAGAAGATGGTGGCATATTGGGATCATGTTCACATATTGCATTTTCTTTCCATGATAGAGCTTTAACTTGAACTCTGCTCACTAACGATGATTTTAAGAAGTGTTCCTGATCTCATGCAGTGATTTCCATGACAGAAGAATTTAATGCAGAGCTGCCTGAGGGCCTGAAGATCACGGGGCATCCAGTACTGATTTTCGGCCTTGTCCCTTAAAGAGATTACTCCAGATTCCTGGAATCCTTTGATGAAATTATCTACTGTAGACGATGAGATTTTCAAAGTCTTTGCAATTTTGCACTGATGAACATTATTCTGAAATTATTCCACAATCTGTCGACACAGCTTTTTACAGATCAGTGAATATCGTTCCATCTTTACTCCTGAAAAACTCTCTAAGATGCTCTATAAAAAGATATTACCCAGTTATGTTACTGAACTGTTGCCAACTGTTGCCAATTAACCTAATTAGATGCAAAATGTTCCTCTAGCTGCTGCTTTTTAGTATCGCTTACTTTTCCAGCCTTTTGTTGCTCTTGTTCTAACTTTTTCTAAACATGTTGCTGCCATCAAATTCCAAAGGAGCAAATATTGAAATAGTAAAATGTCTCAGTTTAAACATTTAATATGTTTTCTATGTTCTGTTGTGAATAAAATATGAGTTTAAGAAATTTACAAATCATTGCATTGTGTTTTATTTATATTTCACACAGTGTTCCAACTTTTGTCAAATTGGAGTTGTACAACGAAGAGCTTTTTATCAACTGACCATGTAAAGATGGCAGGTGGAACTAAATCAGTGTTTTCTTTAATAGTGGAGGTGATTTCCTTTCATCTAATTAAGGATCGCAGCTCACACCGGGCAAGATAAGGCCTATTTCTGTGGGGCCCACATATATGGTGGCAATCACAGTCCTTGTCAATCCCACGTGTAGTTACTGTAATATTTATAGAGATGTTGATTCAGCCTGCAATGATTCTGATTGGCCTGTTCAGCAAGATCAATTCCTCCCATGCATTTCCAGCTACCTTTTTGCTGCAGTTTATAACAATCATTCACAGATGATCGCTGAAACTGTTGGAATGGACGTGAGGATGCAAAAACTAGAGGGACAAATCTGTTTGCACCCAGAAAAAAAAAAAAAAAAAAAAAAGATGAACAAAACAAAGAGCGAGGACCCAGGAGGGAAAATATTCCCAGCATTTAATTTGTTTCTGTCGAATGGTGTTGTGCCAAAAAGTGATCATCTGCCAAAATGTGACTTCTTACAGTATGTTTCTATGTGTTCTAGGGCTTATATATAAAAGAAAGAAATGAACTGTTTTGCAAGTATCTTTATGATGCTGCATTATTGTACCTACATTATAATCAATCCAATCCTTTTCGGGCACTTAAAATATATTTATAGAGCTATAATGTTATATTTGTTGCAATTTCTGGGGATCACTTTTTGGCACACCACCAGTAATGACGTCGGCCATTTACGTAGGTTACGTACGCAGGCCCCGCAGAGACCCAGCGCAGATGTTTAAACCAGGCCTAAGGGTACACGCTAGACAGGTAGCCAGTACATCACAGCAGCAACACAGAGAGAAAGATGATCATGCACTCTCACGTCCACACCTGTGGCTAATTTAGAATCACCAGCTAATTAATCACCAATTAACCTCTCTTTGACACCTCTGTCTAATGGAATATTAGAAAATGATAATTTATCTGAAATTGTCTGTGCCCGTACTTCACCCCATTCTTTAGGTTTATTCTCAGTTGTTCTCATTTCTGGCATTTGACATTTAGGAAAATCAGTTTTGTCTCCTTCCCAAAAGTTCATTTTAAACTTTACAGCGTTAGCAGACTGGAATCGCACGGCTGTGCTGGGAAGCTGCCAGATGCAAGACGACCATTTAGCCATGTCACCCAGAAAATTTCTAACTTTGGAGATTACAGTTTTAGGTGAATTCGTTTATAAAGGCAAATGTCTCGGCAGTCCTGCTTGAGTAAACAGTTAAATGAAAATGTCAGCACACTGCAGAGAGACGCGGTGAAAAGAACACAGTTGAGGGTGTTGACAGTGTTCATGAAATTAACATCATTATCCATCTCCTCAGGTTGATCTGGCAGAAGAGGCTCGAGCTAAGCGGTGAAACACTGTATGATATACTGTGTCTTTATGTGAAATAAGATAAACCAGGAGACTTCTGCATTAAAACTGTTCATTAAAATGATCTGAAAGCTGTAGCTTCCCATTTTCCTCTTTATCACACAGCATAACGTTGTCCCAATTTCAGTCACCAGTCAAGACAAGTTAGCTGTGCTGCAAATGTGGTCTTATGAACTGCAACAAACACAGTCAGAATTAGGACAAATTTTATTATTTAAGTCTATCCCATGAGGAGACGATTCACTGAAATGTAAAACTGTGGCAGATTTGTAGATCTGTCTCTTTCCTGCTCTGTCTCCCCCTCAGCATCTCTCTCTCTCTATTTGGGCTGAATGTGTGTGAGAAGATTTGCCTGTGATCCCCTAAGAGTAAAGAGCTGAGTCGAGTCTGAAGAATTATATATTTAGATATAATATATCCATGGCAGTGAAGCTGTTTTCCACTTTCACCTTCTCCTTAAAACCTTTCAGCCCATCCCTCTGCTCCTTGGTTAAGATCAATGTTCTCTGGCCTGAAATAAAGGGATTACCTGTCCCACTACCTCCCAGATTTTCAGCATGCTTGCACCGGATCAGGCTCTTCTTCAAATCCTTCCCTGTATCTTGTTCTCTTTTGCATCCCAAATGTGGTTTTGTTGGAGATTCAGTTCATTTCTGCACTGTAAGATTAGCTGTCACTTAAAAATGACTTTGCATTTCAGATCATACAGAATCATCTACTTAAGACTGCCTGTGCAAAAATAGGTTTCTACTGGTTTTGAAATGGGTTACATTTTCATTATAATGAGTTCTTTGCTAATTCTTTTTATGATGGAACTATAAATCCTGTAATTATTGCCAATAGTTTTCCACAGTTTTATAAAATGCGATTCATGAAGAAAAGGCCATTACAAAATAGAATGCTTTATTTTAAAGAGCTAGCATGAAGATGGCCATACCGCTTTTTTATGATGTATACAGAGATGTTCACACTGGAAATTAGACATTATATTTTTTAGACCTTGAATATTGACTGTTTTAGTGTACACACTATAGCTGCAACTCCAGCACAGCAATTTCCATTCATCTTTTATAAAGCGCCAGCTATGCAAAAGATGTCATAGAAAATATCTCATCATATGTATCCAGTCCTGTGAGCATAAACCATGTATTCAGAAATTATATAAATACAATGTTACTTTATAACATGAACAAAATATGTGACAGTGCTTATTGATGGATTTTTATACATAATACTGTTTTCTTATACTGTCCATTATTATGAAACCATTTGTTACTGTTTGGAAGTGACCAGTTTCATGCTTTCTTTCTAGTATGTCAAAAAACAGCCCCAAATTGGCAAATAAAATGTCTTATATCTTCATAGCACAAGTTCAAGAAAGTGGCGGGAACATCCCGCAGAGGTTTTTCTCAGTAGTAACTTGAGAGCATCTCACAGTTACTGCAGATATGAACTAATGGTCATGGTCAAGAAACCAGTTTGAGATGATCTGAGCTTCGTGACACGGGTGCTTTATCCTGCTGGAAGCAGCCATCAGGGGATGGGTACACTGTGGTCATAAAGGGATGGACATAATCAGCAGCAATACTCAGTAGGCCTTTAAATGCTTATTGGTACAGGGGGATCCAAAATGTGCCAAGAAAAGATCCCTTTTTTCCAATGTCCTATTATTCAGTTTTGGCGAGCCTGTGCGTATTGTAGCCTCGGGCTTTCCGTTCTTAGCTGACAGGAGGGGCACCTGGCGTTGTCTTTTGCTGCTGTAACCCATCTGCTGTCCTCAGAGATGCTGCTCTATATACCTTGGTTGTAAAAAGTAGTTATTTGAGTTACTGTTCTCTTCCTATCAGCTCAAAGGAGTTTGGCCATTCTCCTCTGACCTCTGGCATCAGCAAGGCATTTTCCACCAGAACACTGCCGCTCACTGGATATTCTCTCTCTTTTTTGGACCATCCTCTGTAAACCCTAGAGATGGCTGTGTGGGGAAAATCCTAGCAGATCAGCACTTTCTAAAATACTCAGACCAGCCCATCTGGTCACTTAGATCACCTTTCTGGCCCATTCTGATGATCAGTTTAAGCTTCAGCAGGTCTTCTCGACCAAGTCTATGTGCCTAAACGCACTGACTTGATGCCATGCGATTGGCTCGACTAGATATTTGTATTAACGAGCAGCTGAACAGGTGTACCTAATTTAATGGCCTTTGAACATGTATATCTAACGAACCAAGGGGATTTGTGCTTTTGGTTCTCAGTCATTTTCCACGGGTAACGTTAAAGAAAACAAATGCACATTATTAGTGCTGTCTTAGCCTGTACATCTACTGACATGAGCACACAATCAACATCCTCACACTACGATAAAGGTGCCACAATGCTTTAATGTGATTCATAACATTTTCACTAGTGATGCTCTGAAAATATTGAGCTTGAAGCTGCTTGATATAAATATCTGGTAAACAATATGAGACAAGTACATATAGTAAATATACAATGCAGTTCCAACAATGATTAGGCAGAGTGAGAAACTTAAAGGCAGCTGAGGGCTACAGTGACCGCAAGTGCCTCTCTCCAACTCAGAGTCATTTTCTCACTAACAGTTCGCCCTTTGTCAGACACCACTTATTCCATAAGAGTTGGTTCTTCCATTGTCCAGTCTCAGCAAGCCAAGTGGTCCATACTCTAAGGTGGTTGTTTTCCATAAAGCTCTCATATCAAACAATAATACAGGGGTTTTAAAAACAAGGATTTCTTTTTCAGAACCTCTGGTTCTCTTCACCCTTGTTTACATCACTGATCCTTCAAATGAATTTGCTAAAGCAACACAAGAACCTTCAAATGATTGTCTTTTCATAAAATACATATTACACAGATTAACCAACCATACGCGCGCGACACAATCATACATACACTCTTCACAGAGGAGAAAGCACTATTTAAGATGCCTGCAATGCTTAATATTGAGCAACAACTCTGTCGGTAAGACAGAACAAAAGATCAAAAAGAAAAAAAAAGAAAAAAAAGGAGCAAAATACAAATAAACCAACAACAACAAAAATCAAAGTTTCGTCCTCAGGGTCCTGTTGTTATTGGAAGGAGAGCTGTGTGTCAAACAAAAGAGGAGAAGCCTGCGGTAGGTGCCTGAGCGGCACAGCCGAGGCTGCTGGGGGGCCGGTACAGGGTGCTGTGCTGGCTGGGGGGGTCGGAGGACAGCAGGGAGGGGGTGGGAGTCCGGCTTCCCTTAGGCCTGAAGAGAGTGCCCTGGCCTTGGCACTGGGGCTGCGGCGACTGGGTGCTCGGAGGGAGGAGAGGGGGAAGAGGGGGCAGGGGGGGCACAGGTGGTGGGTGTTGTCGTGACTCTTGCTCCACCAGGGGCTCGGGCTGGGAGTAGCCGTACGCCGGTGGACGAGTGACGCCCTTCTGCTGCCGCCGCCAGGAGTTGTAGTAGGTGGGGTCGCTGATGTAGTGGTTAACAAAGGAGTGGGTCTTCTGCCGACTCTGATCCATTTCATATTCGCTGTCGCTGCCCTGTTAGCCAATCAGGAAAACAATTCAAAGTTACTTTGGCGGTAAACAAAAAGACCACCGCAAGACCACTAAACAGGACATATACCAAGTTGCTTACTGAAGAGAATAATGACAGCTACATTTCCATGCTCTCAAATCAAGGCTAATTCTATTTCCAGTGTTGTGCAGCTGGTTGAAAAACGACACAATAGCTACTGAGTCACGAGCACAGCAGGACACATCTACTGACAATGGGAAATCTATGAATCCATGTGCAATTCTATGGGGCAGATAATCACTTCTATTGAGAATCTTTCAGCTATAGGAGCTCACCGGTAGCTCTGCGGAGCACAAATGTGATACATGTAAACAAGTGCGTCCTAGAATTAGAGAAAGATCATGTTAACAGGATTAATGTGCTTTTCTTGCGACACCAAACCATCAGTTTCCAAGTAGCAAAATTCTTGTGCGAGTGAATCCTCTTGTTATTCTGCAGTTTAAAGAAAAGACAGTAAAAGCCTCCCACGGAAAGCGTTACACATTTGGCACATTTGTGTGCCTGATGAGCACTTGCCCATCTACCGCTTTATTGAAACACTGCAGCTCAGCAGATGTTGAAGCGCCATTTATTTGCACAAGTGTCAGGTAAACAGTGGGAGGCTACGCAGAGGAAAAGAATAACACCAGTTTGTGTCTCCTGGGAGATCTGTTATTTTTTTGTTGTTGTTGTTGTTGTTTTTTTTTTTTCCCTCAAACTGGGTTGAACAATTTTCTGCCTGTGTAGGTACCAGGCAAATTGGCCAGGGAGACACGGAGCGAGTGTGGGAAGACAAATGTTCAGAATCTGCTACAATCGGCTTCTCTGCCATTTGTCTCCACCGTCCCTCGTCACTTCAAACCTCCCATCTCCTCGCTGGGCCAAACTATTCTACACGCACCGAGCTGTTCATCAGATCACCACATCGCAGCCAAGATGAACAATTTCTGTTTGACGAAAATTAATTAGTTGTGAAGATATTTCAGCACACACGAGACATGAGAGCTGGCTGCGTGTTTCCCTCCCATGAAAGAAATCGGTATTTAAAGATCCAGAAATGTCAGCCATCGCTGTGCTACACTGACAGAGGATATTTAATTTTGAGGCGATCCACTTGAGGCAGATTTTGTTGCGGAATGTCATTAATTCATCGTCACAAATGCTGCTTCATAATTAGACAGCTGTCTTGCTCCTGCATCCAGCAAAGCGCCGACTGTGACGGGAACAATGGAGCTCATCAAGAGGATAGATGGCAAATGTAAGAAAAGTAAAAGAAAGTTGAACCAGAGAGGTATTTTTTTTAGTTTTAAAAGGTTACAACTTTGCCCTGAGGACTTTGTCACCCTGAGAAATTTAAACAGTTGAATTTGACTTTTTAATTTAAGTTCATTGCTTATTCCAGACACAGGGTTGGGCACAGACTGTAAGCCAGGGTCACTGCTTACCTGTGAGTCAGATATCTCAGAGGGTTTTTCAGTCAGACTGCTGCTTTCTGCCGGGATCAGGTCATTATACTTAGTGCTGACATCCTCGTCTGAGTAGTGCAGACTTCCGGGACTGGGTCTTGGAGGAGAGCTGGAAAAAAAAAAAAGAAAGAATGTACGTGAGTTATAAAAGCAAGAAAATGAGGAAGAGATAATGTCACAAGAAATGATAATTGCACTCTCTGAACTGATTTTCTAAAGCTCTCGCTGTTTGGGGGGGAGTAAAAAAAGCTGTGTCAGTCCTGTGACTGACACCGCAGAGACAACAAAGCGAAGCTTGCAAAACAGTTCTAAAAATGAAGCTTCACAAGCCACAGGGTGTTCAGTGGGAACAACATGAATGCATCCAGTGCGGACTCATTGATTATGAAAATGATGGCGCAGTTCAGACAAGCACAGCATGGGTTATTTGTGCATACTTGGAAGCCACAAAATAAGGCAGGTCGGAGATTATAATTGATCTTGTATTATTGCAGAGTCTTTACCTTACAATATAAAGCGCCTCGAGGCGACTGCTGCTGTGATTTGGCGCTATATAAATAAAACGGAATTGAATTGAATCCTATACTTTCGCTATTTCCTTCTAATCTTTGCAAAGCGTTTGTGGACATTTGGCACTGGACTTGAGGCCGGCTCACGAACAGGAAAAAAAAAGCACGGTGATGAAGATCATGAAAGCACTCTGTGGTGATTAGAGCTGAATTAATACACACAGTGACTCATCAGAATTTTAGAATTCAGGCAGAAAAGCTGGCTAACTAAGCGTGGACTTGAGCTCTGTGAGCATTAAGAAGTTCTCATACAGTATGAATGCGAGTCAAGTAAAAAAGAACTGCTTAACTTCTTTTAGCTCCAGTCATTAAGTCCATGAAGTGAAGCAGAGAGAAACATCTGTGCAGACAATTATTTTTATCCTTCTGCTGTAATGGTTGCTGCTGCGTTCAAGGTCTGCTGAGATTGAATTGGATGGTCTGAAAGCCAAAACTGGACCACTACCCCTCGCATCACTGCGCTACATCAGTGGGCTCAGTATGTGTGTCAGGCTAATGCATTAAAAGAAGGGTTTGCTCAGTTGGCTTCAGAAAAAGAGACTAAAGAATTACATAAACTAGGGATCGCATGAAAGTAAATGTTTAAATGATCTGAAATAGAAAATGTGTGTGGGGGCAGAATAGACAAGCATAAAATGCTGTGATGTCAAGTGTAATATTAAGGCATAAAGCAGACAACCTTGACAATCTGTGCAAAAAAAAAAGAAGAAAAAAAGTTAATATGTACTGAGATAAATGCAGGCGCTAAATCACCGGGAATGTCAAGAACAAGCTTAGAAGACACAACATGACAACAGCTGTGAAAAAGTTGACACAACAAAGGGATATCTCCTCTGGGTTAAAGGGGATGACGTGAGGGGGTGGACTGCGAAGAAAAAAAAAAAAACTACATTAAGAGAAGGTTGAACCAGACATAAAAAGGATGGAGCCATGTGAGTGTAGGGGGTGGGGTGGGGCAATAGCTTGAGCTTTGAATTATTTAGGAGCACTGTATTTATCCCCTTGCATTATCTGTCTTTTTTTTTTTCTGTCTAATTCATCCTTCTTTCCTTCACCCCTTCAAATATCCCACAGGGAGCTCTTCCGCTCTTCCGCCTTAGTCTACAGATCATTAACAAACAGTACGGTACCAGTTTGGAGCTTTTCAAAGAGACGGAGCTACGTACTCAAGGCTCTTTGATCCCCTTGGCCTCCTTGGTCAAGGAGAAAATAACAGATTCATCTGTCCTTTAATGCACCCCCCCCCCCTCCCCAGCACATTCCACCGCAACGTGCACACCAATGTGCAAAAAACATCTTTTTCAGTGTTGTGACAAGTAGCAGACGTTGAATCACCATCCACCAACACAACCGACCGACCGTTCCTCTAACCTGACCTACGTCCCCACACAAGCTTCTCGTGCCTCAGGTCTTGTATAATTCCATTTATCTAATGTTTACACAATCATTATCAAAGAGGCAGCCTACCAAAGTCCTGCTGACATTACTCTGTGCTGTGATAGCCCTTGTAGCACCGCGTTTAAGAGACACTCTGGCCAAAAATAAATAGTTGTTTCTGTCTCGTAAGCACTCTTTATGTTATTTCTCGCTGCCTTTAGGATTACCTGCATCGCCTCAATAAAGGTTCATTATTTGTTTACAAAGTCTGTCTCAGAAGTCTGCATTTGGGTCCGCAACCAGCAATTCATGACACTCCTTGCCTAAAGCTTTGATGAACAGACAAAGGGCTTCTGAATGCTAATTAGCTCAGGATTGTGCTGTCCCCTAATATGTATTTTTGCTCCACTCAAACACCGAATATCAATGAGACGAGATGAAGGAGGCTCAAATCACCAGCTGGTGCCCTCAAGGTTCAGTTGTTTTTTTTCCTCTGAAAACTGATATACTGCTGTTGAGGGAAGAGCGGGACACACGGCACCAAATATTAATTCTTGCAAATATTATAAGTAACGCGATGAACTGGAAGAGAAAACACGGACAAAACTGACAAAGCAATATGTCTGAGAAATGGAATCTTTGCCCGCAATATATAAAAGCGACGGTCAGCTGAATACCAAAGCTCATGATGAGGACAGGAGATGTTTGCAGTGATGTCGACTGACCGGGTGTAGATGCCGTTTTTGCGGCAGAACGAGTTCTTCACGGAGAGGCGTCGGTTGTTAAGCTCCAGGGCCGGGAAGCGGCCCTCGTCCAGGCGCACCATCTCGCCGTGCGTCAGAGGCAGCGATGTGCAGTTGGAGTGGTTGCCTGGACGGGGGTATGAGGATGACACTGTGTGGGTTGTGAAATAAATGAATCAAATCTAGAATACATTGAAATCCTTTGGGTTAATTTAGCACTCTTTAGCGGACACAATTTTTGACACAAAAGAAGAGAGACCTGCACAGTCAAAGAAAATGCCAAAGATCAAAATGCTGTTTAACTATAGGACAGGATTAGATTAACTCAGTTAGGCCCAGCGTTCAGTACTAATGCCAGATAAAGCCAACAGACTCCAGTTGGGAGAGGTTTGAGAAGAACTAGGAGGTCATCTTTGTGTGTCCCATACATACAGTCCTTGTCTGTTCTGGACAACCCTTAAAACCCTTGCACCATCCTCAGCACTGACAAAGCTAAAGAGTCCTTAGTAAGAGGCATCATGAAGGCTTTCCCTGACCTTCACTTCTCCCCCAAATATTGCTCCTTTCTGTCAAATGTGATGCTTACTTGCCAATCATAACGTAAATAATAATAATACCAAGAATATGTCTACCAACATTATGTGTTTAAAGAAAATAACCTTGACTTTCACTCATGAAACCTGGCCTGCTGATACAGTGGTAAAGGAGCAACTTGTAGTGCTGTTAAATAATTACTCTCAGTTTGTCTAATGACCTGAGCATTAAATCACTGCCAAACCATTTATTCCAGTATTGATCCAGGCTGCAGTATAATGCAAACAATGATATTTATTCATCTGCCAATTCCAGCTGTTTCCCTGATAACATTTAGTCTCATCTTTCCCCTGTCAGCCAAACAATGGAGGGAAATCAGGGGCATTTGTCTAATTGTGTGAGCCTTCACACTCCCGTTTTATAAGATAGACTCGGGATGCTGCAGTCATTAAAATGCAGCGCTCAGCAGACCCGTCCAAGAGGAAGACAAATTCCACTCGATAGCCGAGGCTGCAAAAAGAGAGCGAGACTGAGATATTAACAGAGTTCAGTGTTGTGCTTCATACCTGAGTCTGCTTTTTTGGTATATTTTTTACTCTGGCCTCGGATGATGAGGATGAAAATAAGGAGGAGGATGAAGATGAGTCCCACAAGAGCAATGACTACCAAGAACCACCACTCCTCATAGAAGGGAGACACTTTCTGGGCTGGAAACAAATAATAGGTGTTAATACCTAAACAAAAGGAACATTCGCTATTTAACACAACCTTGTATTAATCATTTTACATCGCAGCTAACCTGATATGGAAGGGGACGGGGCACTGGGGGAGCCATAGCCGTAGTCGTTGACGGCAATTACTCGGAAGTCATAGGTGACCCCTTCTCGTAGCATGTCCATATTAAGTGTGTAGGATGTCACTTCTTTGGGAATGTCTTTGATGAGAATATCCCACAATCCTTCATCTAAAGACAAAATATGAACGCGTGTGATTAAAATCAAACTTGCATGTTGGATTCAGTCTCAAACAGCATATATGTAACTGACTCACCAGAAGGTCTGGCCTCGATGACGTATCGTGTGATGGGTGCGCGGCCTTGATCGCCACTTGTCCAATGCAGTGTGAGAGCGGCTCCATATCGAGAAATAAAAGGCTCTCCGGGAGGGCCTGGAGCTCCTGAGAAGGCAAGAATGGTAGAAATAATGACAATGAAGCCCTACAAATATTAATTTAAATTACACAAGAACTTTAGCACCCCACCTTCTCCGGGTCCAGTGGTGATGTTGGCCTCGACCTCAGGGCCGTAAGTGAGTGTTTTGGCCCGGATGCGAAAGTTATATGTGACGCCGTCAGTCAGGTCTTTGATCTTCATCCACTGGGGAGCACTGCCCTTCACATCTACTGTCACTATCTTACTGACACCTGGAGTGCGAGGAGAGGAGTCTGTACAGGAAACACTAAGACTCTAGATACTGCGTTCTACAAGCAACACAGAGCCAAGCTTTGTGCGTAAGTGCAGACATGCAGTCACACACAAGACCAGATAAACTGACTGTCAGAGACCAGGACATCATTGCATAACACTGAATGCATGTGATAGATGAAACCAAGTGAAATTCAGCAGCTTTATTTCTTTGATTAGTTTAACTCTTGGTCGATTAGCAGATAGCCACAGGACCACAGCAGCCTCAGCTTAGCATTCCACCTCTGCTCCCAATTACTTGTCAATCTGATCCAGGCAACCGCACTTAGCTGGCTATTAACCATGTTGCTCTCAGTAAGAGTGAAAGCTGTACAAAAATCTCACAAGAACATTCCAGCATATTTTATCAGCCATGCCATATACGTTACTGCAGGGCCTACACTCATCTGTAACGAATTAGAGCATGAGTTTAAGAAGCATAGGTTAAAAAAAAAGAGAGCATGGTTAGAAGGCTAGAGGTCATAAATCACTGTGTGAGAAAAGCAAGCCGAGGAATGTCAAGCAATCGCAGAGTTGTTAGGCTTCAGGAAGAGTTTCTCACCATCAACTGGAGTACAGGGCTCATAAACCAGGCGGTAGCCCTCAATGATGCCGTTGGCCTGCTTAGGCTCTCCCCAGGACACGTTGACCGAAGTCGTGGTCAACTCACTGAAGTGTATGTAGCTCGGAGAACTTGGCGCTTTTGTTAAGGAAAAGGGGAAAAGTTGCATTGATAAATGAAACTTTCTCAGTCCTGAGATGAAACACTGCACACTGAACACTACACAACACTGCAAAACACTGACCGGGATGCATCACAGTGAAGTAAATATAGATAAAATAAATAGAAATCATCAAATTCTTAAATAAGTTTTCATAATTTTATTTTTTTGCAGATTTTACATTTGTTATTTGCCATGTTTTCATTCAGATAGCTTTAGACCAGGAAATTAGTGAAATCCAAAGTCAGTGCTTATTGTTTATAGCCAAGAAGAGCATTTGCCAAATAACTGAAAAAAAAAAACTAGTTATGCAAATTAACACAAAACATGAACTCTGGGAGAATTAGGAAAAAAAGAACAAGGAATAATCAGCAAAAATTAAATGTGGCATGATTCTGTGTGTAAAAATTGGGTACTGAGGACAAAACGAAATCCTGTATAACAGTATAGGCAACTAATACCCTAAAACCCAAAAGCAGACAGTAAAGTGACACTAAAATTCATTCTGTGACCTTGAACAACAGCTTTGAGAATTCTGAGTGCTGAACCAGCCCAGATCCAGCTAAGTGTCAGGATTTAGGCACAATTCTGCATAAAAAATCACAAAAGCTTGTGTTGGCTCACTTCCCAGTACCCTGTTGTGCGAGGAGCCAAAATTCCTGCCTGTGTTTTTAAGTTCTCAGCACTTTGTACCCTTTGCCAATGTCACAGCCTTCAAGGGGGTGGAAGAGATGTGAGAAATATACACTGTAAACCACTCTGTGCAAAAAAGAAAAAAAAAAAGAAAAAAAAAAAGCAGAGGAGGGACTTTCACTAGCTGTTAAACACAGGCATCTTTGTGCGGTTGTAGCCAAAAAAAAAAAAAAAAAAAACCTAATCTACATGTGTCCCCCGCATTTTGTATTCTTTTCTCCTCTGCTGTCATTAGGCTTCATCCCCAATGGCTTGTCCAGGAAAAGGTGCCAAAATACTCTAATCATTCTAATACTAGATCTCTAATACTACATCTCACAGGACAAAACGAAACTCTTTGGTGAGAATTTTTCTGGCTGAATAGGAGGGGCAGGTTTGTCTTAACGCTATAAGTAACTACTGCAGTTTTTGCAGTACAACACAATGAAAGCACTGCCTATTCTCTTTCAGGCACCTTTTTGTACCACTCTATTTTTCACAAGCTTTGAAAACCATGCACACACCAAAGCAATGTGGTTAAATAATGAGCAGTCGTCTTGTGCAGATGACACACGGGGGGGAGATTGACTAAAGATAAAGAGGAATAAGATTTATAGATCCTAAGACTGCAAAACGCTAGATGCTGCAAGATAAATCCCTCTGGTCTTTTGAAGGATCACTGTAATCTTTCTGTCCACGTCCGGATTTTGCGTGACTCACCCGCTTGCTGAGTGCGCCCTCTGGTGGGCAGGGAGCGGGGCCCATCCCCTGCAGCGTTGAAGGCTGCCACACTGATCATGTAGGTGGTGTAGCCTGTCAGATTTTTAAGCTTCACCCCAAGCTCTGGCAGGAACAGCGTGCGCAGGCGCTCTGTCTCATTCTGGAGCTGAAACTCCCAAAAATAAATCTAGAAACAGAATTAAAAAGAGTTCAGGATGCAGAATTCAGGTGTTTTTTTTAAATATCCAAGTATGAAAGATATGATGTTTGATTCATTAAAGACACATTATTGATACCTTGTAACCCTGTATGTCTCCGTTCTGGGCATCCAGAGGAGGCGGGTCCCATGTGACATCCAGCTGAGTGGCTGTTGAGGACTGGACCACCACATTTTGTGGAGGGGCTGTTGGGACTGAATAAGGGCAGAATTGAAGTAACAGAGCTATTATCTTTAATGTGTTACATCTACTAAACGTTTAATAAAGATAAAGGGTAAGTAGACTTGCACACTTGCTGCACAGAGAGGAAAGGAACATACCTGCCTCTCCAACAAACACTTCCTGTGGTGCACTGCTAGGACCCTCCCCCACAGCATTATACACACTGAGACGAATCTCGTAGCGTTTGTGTTTACTCAAATCTGCAAGCAGACAACCCACAGCAGCATTTTAACGGAACAGTTAGGATGAAAGAGTAATAAGAAGTTACTCCAGAGAGAAACAGGCACAGTGATGCCCGCTGGAAGAACAATGAAGAGCCAGAAGTGTGAAGCAAACTGATGAAAAGGTGAGGTTGTTTTGGGGACATGCGGAAGATTTGTCAGTAATTAAAAAGACTGAAAGCATGCTGAAATAATGACGGGGAAGCTTGGAGAGATTAAAGTCATTTGCACACAGCAAGAAACTGCGGTGGCCCCTTAGTGGCTACAGATGAGTGGGAGGATGGAAGGCGCACTTGCTGTAAATTAGTATACAAATGGCATATTTTGTGGAAATAAAATTTCACAGATGACACGCAAACAGATGGAGGGTAATGAAAGAAAGAGTCACAGACTTACTATCAAGTTCATATTGAGTGAGCGAAGATTCGCTCAAGTTCCTGATGCTGTAGGGAGCTGGAGTTTAAATTGGAAATGGGCGAGATTGGGGGGAATAAAGGGAGGGTTACAGAAATGGGAAAGAGTGGCAATATTAGGACATTTCTGTTTATGTATTTTTGAATAACCTGCAGCATTCGGCGACGGTAAATTTATTTAAATAACAAGTAGCAGTTAACTCACCAGTAAGATCAGCCCAGTTGGTTGAGGGACTGTTGACTGTGCGGACAGTGAAGCTGCGCACTCTGTCATAGTGTAACTCCCTGTACCTGACCCTGAACCCCAACAAGACTCCATTTATGTGGTCCTCAGGGGGAGGCTAGGAGGAGAGGAAGTCTGCTTAATGCCCGATATTAATGATGGCCAGTTAATATTAGTTTCCACTGTCAATTTGTCAATTAAAGAAACATTTTCAAGCCATTCAACCTACCTGCCACCTGACCAATACAGAGGTGGTGGTGTGGGGAGTAACAGACAGTATTGTCGGCGCTTTGTCTGGGGCTAGAGAAGATATAAAAAAACGCTGCTTTACCAAATCAGCATAGCTGTGGAAAGTGATACGCAGTTCAAACAATGCGGTGGAGAACAGCTCCAGAGTAAATACACACACTGTTGACGTAAAGTATTCGCTGTGACAATTCAAAGTCAGAGCATAAATGTAAAGGCATGCTTTCACAGTTACAAAGTGTACAACTCAATGGGAAAATCAATAGATAATGCCTCTGTGGTGCTTAGTCACAAATTCTTACCATCCTGTAATGTAGTGATGGCCTCACTCTCCTCGCTGTATTCACTGTCTCCAATGTCATTGGTGGCTTTAACACGGAACTGATAAGAAGTAAATGGCTTTAACCTTGAGAGAGATAGAGAGAGAAAAGTGTGTGTGTGTCACATAGAGATACTAACAATAATAACGATGATACACAAATTAAAGCAGACTGTTATATATATATGTGTGTGTACCTGTCCACTATATAGGAGTTGGTTTCATGGCTGACTGATGCAGAGTGAACAGTCCAGTTGCTGTCTGGAAGCTCTCTGTACTGGACCGTATAGTAACGAACTGGGGACAAGCCATCGCTGCCTGGTTCCCATGACAACAGCACTCTCCGAGCCTGGACTTCCTCTTGAGGCACTGTGGGACGGCTCGTGGGTTGGGGTCGAGCTAAAGGGCACGGATAGACACGCGGTCCCTCTCAGCCTTAATATTTAGAGGTGGATCATTTAAATAATACATTTCAGCGGCAGCATTTTACACTAACCTCTCTTCTCTGTTGTGACCACCAAAGCCTCTGCAGCCTCCCCCCAACCCTTGCGTGTTTGAGCAGTGAGCCGGAATACATAAACCATTTCTGGTTTCAGTCCAGCTGCCGTGTACTGTCGTGCACTGGGGCTCAGCACGTCCACGGTTGCGGCATTGCTGTTTGAAGAGTTCCTTCTGAATGTGATCTGATAAGCTAAGAAGACAAACTCAAAATAAAGTCACGCATAAAAAAGGGGATAAGCAAGGAGAACAAATTGGCTCCAGTGCAAAATCAAACCAGAGGAAATGGGGAAATTTGAAGGGAGATTCCCTTCTTGGACTAAGACTTTGTTTTAATCAAGGCTTAAGACTTAAGGCTGTTTTCCCCTGATTTTCATTACATTTAATTTGGGACACTCCAGCACTGAAGTGTAAATTTTTATTTCCCTGTTTAATCTGTCTTTTTTATTTGAGCTCATTCTCACCTTCTCTTATATTTTACCCATTTGACATCCCATTAATTTGTGTCTTTTTATTGTCTTGTATGTCTTTTATACCTTTTCTCAATGTCTTTAATACATCACTCACAGCCCTTTATATTTCCTACCTACTGAAAGGTGTTATAAAAATAAAATTCCACTCCTTTGTCTCGCATTGACTTTATCTCACAGTGCTATCAAAGCCTGTGGCAGAAGCTCTGTCTATTGTAAACTCACCCAGTATAATTCCATTGGGCTGTGCAGGAGGTTGCCAGATGAGCCTAACAGAGCTGGTTCTGACTTCTGGGAACAAGATGCCAACTGGAGGGCCTGGTACTGCCACACCAAATGAAGAATCATTAGGGAAGAACATCATACGTGACAGAAGTGCGATGATTAAGAAAAAGAAAACTATACGTTTCGTTTACAGATGAACAACTTCAGCTATAGCAAAAAAGATATTTGCGGAACAGTTTAATTTACCATCATCCAAAGTCCTCTCTAGAATGGATGGTGAGCTGCACCTGCCGTCTCCGATTCGTGTGAAGGCTAATACTTGGATCTCATACAGGACATACTTGCCCAGACCGGTCAGCTGGATACTATGACTGGTGTTTCCCTCTATCGTCCAGAAATTGGGAGCTGTGTCTGAGTCCTTCTCCTTATAAACGACCTGAAAGATGCGGGAAATTTTACATGCTGACCCTTAGCTTATTAGCACTTAGAAACTCAATGATTTTTAAAAAAAATGTGATTCTTAAATGTGTAACAATGTGAGATGAATGCTGTCTGTTACCTTATAGCCCAAGATAAGTCCATTGCGATCGGTCTCTTGGACTTCTCCCCACCGCACCAATATGCTGCTGGAAGTGGTGGCAAATGCTGAAACATTGGTGGGGCCGCTGGAGGGCACTGCAGCAGAAGATAAAGGTTGACATTTTGACTTTGTCACTCATATCTGTGTAATTTTAAGTTGCCAACATATTTCCTTCCTCACCAGACTCCCTTGTCCTGCAATGGACTGGCTGACTCCACGGTCCAGAGCCAATCCCGTTGATGGCCTGAACTCTGACCTCATACTCTGTCCACTCTTCCAAATCCTCTATGGTGAACTCTCTCTCCAGCCGGTCCATGATGACATGGGAAAGGACTCCCCCTTTAGATCCGGCTTTGGCGTATTGGATGCGGTACCCAACCAGATCTGGATTGCCATTGTACTCCCACTCTGGAAGAGGCTAAGAAGATTTTTATTTTTATTTTGTTGCTGTTTTTATCTCCACAGTTAATGCCAGATCAACAGAAGTTACATCATAACTGATTTAGGTAAGCGGTGCTGATAATTAGTTGGGACTGCAAGGATTAGTTTAGATGATAAAAAGGTGCATTTTAAGAAAATAGCTGAAAATAGCTGTTAATAATTATCATGATCCTGATTTAGTATTTGTATTTCATTCAGAAACTACAGGTCTTGGAAAGCAATTACAACATGGTTGCTGACCAAGGCATAAACACAGGTTTTAGTGATTTTTTTCATGTATTATTACTGAAATGCAACATTATTTTTATACTCACTCTTTAACTCGGTCTCTCACTACTAATGAGAACAAGACAGATCTATTTTTTATGGAGTATGCCGCCTAACACCAGCACTTGCACATTTATGATAAGTGAGAAAATCTACTTAAATGCAGTGAACTTATAGGAGTTGTGTTTTTGGAATTAATGCCGTCTTGAATCACAGACGCTTCCATGCCGCAGCCATGAAGTGAGCCACAAAATTTTACGACAGTTTAACACCCAGCTTGTGAAAGGGGCCACAATCAGTGCGCCATGTCATCAATTTGTAGAGCCTATTACCCAGCTGACACCTCTTTGCTGGTATATCTACCTTTTTTAATCCTTTTTAAGGAGCTGCAGGACTGTCACGAGTCTCTGTGTCTCAGTGCTCAGGCAATGCCACAGTGATGGCAATGGAGAGATGTCACAAGGAGTTCTTTGGCCAAAAGCTGACACAGAACTCAGCAATAACCAAGGACACAGAGCATGCAGCTTTATTAACCATCATCTCCTTCATTTATTCAACATATAACCGAGCCCAGAAAACAAAGAAGTCAAGCCAACATAAAAAAAAAAGGTTTCTAAGCTGAGACTTTGTGAAAACAGGGCGTAGGTCCGTTCATTTAAAAAGAACTGTCAAAGACCTTAAGTTGGATAAAGCGCTTAAGAAAATGGACAGATGGATTTTTTATGGCTTTCGCCAAAATCTGATCTTTACAAAGCCCATCTTCACAATATTAACAACTCAAGGGCATTTTCCCAATTCCATCTTATCACAACATTACTTTCCAACATTTCCAGAAGAAAAAAAAAAGTAATTTTAAAATAGCTTATACACTGTGCATTTAAAAACATATTCAAATCTGCACATCTAAAATTGAGTCCTAATAAATGATGGAACTCAACTCACTTTAGCCTGCCTGAATTAGGACCAATGTTAAATGAAGGGTGGTGTCTTACCACCCAGCGAAGCCACAGGCTAGTCTCACTAGCTGTGCGCAGGGTGACATTTGCAGGGGCGATGTCTGGAGGGGCCTGCAGGGTCTGGATCTTCCTGGAGGGTTGACTGGGAGGACTGGAGCCCACAATGTTTACCTGACGCATTCGGAACCTGCAACAAAGGAAACCAGATGATGTGGATAAAACTGTGGATAAATTGGTGTTTAATCATGTTATAGAAGATTAGATTTGATTTGTTTCTGATTGGATGAAATGGAACTTTAATGATGTCCAAAAAAGGAAGTTGGTGAATGTAGTAACAGAGAATCGGATCTTTTCATGAGCAGAGTTAAAGGCTAGAATAATTTTTTAATCTAACATTAGGAAAGAGAGTAATGATTTTCTGTGTGTGTAGAGGGTGCGCAATGGTTTGATGCGTGTGTGCTCACCTGTAGTAAGTATAAGGGTTCAGGTCTAGGACCTCCAGTGATCTAGCATCAGGTTCATTAGCCAGCTGCTGAACCATTAGCCACTCTTCATTCTCTCCAATTATACCAATCTGAAATGCACAGAAAAATGAAGCGATATCAGCAGCTGAGCAAATGAAACAAATATGACTTCTCAACCAAAGCGCCACCATAAAGAACATCTGAAATGAATAAAAAAAAAAAATCTTGAGTAAGTCACACCTGAGCTTCAACCTGCCACCGGGAAATGGATGTTTTGCCATCGTAACCAGGCTTGAACTGCAGAGTGACAGAGCGAGGGCCGATGTTAGAGATGGCTAAATTGGTTGGAGGGCCAGGCAACTCTGTAGTGGAGAATTGAGAGCACACAAATTTAATTAACACGTGAATTATCACAGCATTTACAGACTGATGAATAGAAATCTGCTGAATGGAATTTTTATTCTAGTTATAACCCAATCTAAGGACACTAGCAAATACTAAATCATTCATATACTCAGTAAAGCCCTGACCTGGTGGTACACCAGAGGAAATAGTGGAAGCAGACAGCTGGCCTTGGCCCTTGGCGGTCATGGCTGCCACCTGGATAGTATAAGTCGTGAGAGGAGTGAGCCCTGTGACCTTGTACTCCTGAGTCAGGTTGGGCAAATAATGGGTGACTCTAGTATTGGTCCTGTTGAACTCCTCCCAGGAGATGCGATAGCCTGAAAGCAGTGAGGGATTTCCAAACAGTTATGTAGCAATCACAGTTTTATGTCTTGACTTAAAACACTGGACAATGTGAAGGGACATGATATTGTTATGTAGTCATCTTTAATGATTACCTGTGAGAACACCATTTTTCTCTTGCGGCTCCTTCCAGCTAACTTTTAGTGAGGTGTCCAATATGTCAGTGAAGCTAAGGTGTCCCACTGCACCGGGGGCTGTAAAACAAACAAAAAAACCAGCAGTGTAGGAGCGGAACAACAGCCTGACAATAATTATCTTTAAATACCAAATAATTTCCTGAATAGGGACACATACTATCCTCATGAGTGCGTAGCCTCTGAGGCGGACTGCGTGGACCGTCTCCGGGGGTAGTGAAGCATAATACTGAAGTGTAGTATTCTGTGAACTTTTTAAGGCCTGAGATGTAGCCAATGTGAACACTGTCCTGAAAGTTGGGGCGCACTGGAACCACAGTGACTTCGTTTGAACGACTTGGTTCCCAAGCCAGGAGCTGGAAATTAAGTTATAAGAGACAGCGGACATTTTTTTTATGATTTATGAAGTGGGACCCCCCACCCCTCCTAAAAAATAATAATAAAAAAATTTATGATGCACAAAATGAATTTGGCTTTCAACACAACTTGCCTGGTAGTGCTTGCATACTGTAAAGACCATTCTCTTCTTGACCACTAGAGTGCACTAGTTTGCAGAAAGGAGCTGGCTCACCTTATATCCCTGGTTGATGCCATTGATAAACTGAGGGCTCGGGGCAGTCCAGGTAAAACGTACAGTGGTGGAGTTGACAGCCTCAGCTTGTACATTTCCTGGTGGCACAGTGGGCACTGATCCAGAGGAAGTAAAAAAAAAAAAAAAGTCACCAAGAGGTGCAGGGAGGGCGAGAGATTACGATAGCGGGAGAGAAGGGCAGGCAGACAAGCAAGAGGAGGGAGAAAAAGAGGGAACAGTGATGAGACGGGGAAGAAAAAACCTACAAGAGGAGCTTTCAGACCAACCTCATTTAGAGCGTGAGAATCAGGCTGAGGGAATTTTTATTTTTGCTCATTTGGGGAGGTAAGAACATGCCAATCACACCGGGTGTGAAAGCAGTTGCCTCAGGCAGCTTCCAGGTGAACCCTGCAGCAGTTTGTTTGAAGCGAGCATGCCACTCTGATGTAACACCAGCAAACAGTCAGGGAGTTACACATTAATGAAGCTGATTGACCACTACTGGTCTTCATGTTCCTGTGCATTTCTTAATTTGATTGTATTGAAATTCACAGCATAATCTGGCTCGTGAGTCCTGAATGGAGTGAGTGATGGAAACATCCAGTTAATGAGAGCTGAGCTAAACATGATCACTCCTCGTACTCACTAACAATGACAAGGATGATGAAATCATTTTTACATTTTTTTTTTTTTTTTTGTGCAAGTGAAGAGAAAGGGGAAAATTAAAATTGCGATGTTCGCTATCCTTTCCAGGTTTCACAGCGTTGCTAATTTAACACGGCGAGGTCGTGTTTCTCCAGAAATCTGACACATTCGCTTAATTGCAGATGCAGCTCACTCCGAGCTGGACCCGATCATTAGCCGACTAATTGATCAGGCATCACAGAAAATGTGTGCAGAAGTTTCCAAGGTTTTAAGACTCAGGTGTGCCAGACAGAACTCATCATTTTAAAATTAAAGTTGGTCATTATCCAGCCAAAACAAAGTGTTCAAAAAAAAGACAGCTTTATTCTTGTGAAAGACACGTGTACTGTAGTGCTCATTATACAAACGAACAATATTTATACGTAGGGCTATATGCGAGGAAATGCAAAGTGGAAACTGAGGGGAGAAAAAAAAAACAGAAGGTATTTGAAGAGCAATGTTGCTTAAAATAAACAAAAGGCATGTGCTGCTGAAGCTGCACAATTATAATAATAAGTAAGAGAGACACAAGAGCTATGTGTGTTTCTGTGGGCTCTTAGTTTATTCCTACACCGCAGGAATAAACTAAGAGCCTGCACTCAGCCTCTTTTATTTTAGACATTTAGACTTGAAACCAGTTTAACAGACTAGTAATGCAACAACCTGAACACCTGTAAAATCTAAAGAAAATCAAAAATAACTTCTGAGTTTGCCTCTAATAACTGCTTCTTAGCAGGAAATGGAACAGATTAGGAAATTTGAACACTTGCAGTTTTCTTATGGGTGCTCAAGGGAATATATATTGAGTGTGGTGGAGAGATCTCTCTTCGTGTAATGGATTTAGCATGACAGCCATCCAGAGATATGTGAGTGCGTTAAGCCTTTCAGAGCTTTATATACAAGTTAAAGGAATTTCAAATCTGATTGGGAGTCGGCAGAATGTACCTGAACCAGAAGGTGTGTGGTAAAGTATAGCAGCAACATCGGAGACGCACTGCCACGCCTATGAATTGATTTTGACTTACGTCGGCAATTATGACATCATTTAATCTTATATGAAAAACTTGGATTAACCTTGCAACACGCTAATACAAAAGGTGGTGCCTAGAAAAAGTCAGCATGTTGCTGTGTTGCAAAGTCACGTCGTGAAGCTATGAAGCCAGATTTCCGAAAGCGAAACATCTAAAAGCTCGCTCCCTTTAGATCTGATGCCACAAAGGCAAAAAACAAGATTTTGCTAATTTGACTTTTATCCTCTGAAGATTTTGAGCAGACAGGGAAACAAGAAGCCTAAGGTGTTGGAATCAGTAGGCGTGTCGAAATATGTAGCTGTATGACACCGGGGAAAGTTCACAATATGTGTTCTAATTACACTACTCAGCATGAACAATGAGAAAAGAAGCCAACCGAGACAGGTTCCCTCTGCAAAAATCAAAAGATATGTCACAAGTCTGACGCTCATCATCACTCGATAGTTTATGTTCAGAAACAATTAAATCTGTGTTCAGAAAAAAAACTTTGGGCTGTCAAGATCAAGGCTATTATACCCAAGTAAAGTTAAAGTAAAAACACAAATTATGTATAATAAAACAATAATGAGCTTAAAAGAAATACAGAGAACATAGCTTTAGTTTAAGTCTTTGAAAATTTGGGCAAATATGATTAGGCATTAATGCAGATGTTTAATGAGACTGGGATGTCTTCAAAACGTGATGTGCTTACATTATAATACCTTTTTTCTTCCTAAATTGTGAACCTGAGAAATACTCCCTGTACTATATATGTTGACACTACTACTACTAGTACTGCTACTAATATAATAATAATAATAATAATAATAATAATAATGTTAATCAATATTATTATAACAACATTGTAGCTCCAAAGGTAGAGGAGTTCATCTTCTAATCAGAAGTTTGGTGGCTCGATCCTTAACTGCTCCAGTCTGCATGCCAAAGTATCCATGGGCAAGATACTGAAACCCAAGTTTCTCTCTGATGCATTCATCAGAATGTGAATGTTAGACAGGAAGCACTGGTGTAGAAAAACAGTGCTTGTATGAATGGGTGTGAATGGGTGAATGAGGCATGCTGTATAAAGCATTTTGAGTGCTCAAGCAGGGCAGAAAAGCTTTAAGAACCAGTCCATTTGCCATAACCGTGCAAAGATATGTGACAAAAATCAGCAAAGACAGAAATAAAAAACTAAAAGCTAAGTAATCGTCTGGGCTGAATTTTAGAAAAGTATCTAAGCTTTTGGTTCATAGCTATATACCGTCTGTATCGCATTTATTAAGGCTAAAAATAAGCATTGTTGAAAGCACAATTGCACTTACCTATGACTAATCATCACACTTTTTACAAGCCTTTTTGCTGCTCTGTGCTAAATGCTGATTCCTGCCTCAGACAGGAAACAAAAAAACTGTACTGGCTCTACTCTTTAAAATGTGTGCACGTCACCTTTTCGGTTTGGTAACTAAAAAACACACATGAAAACATGACTGGAGATCAGATTAATAGATTAATAAGTCAAGTTTCATGCTTCATGCTTATCTTTAAGCAGAAGTGCTAACCTGGCGAGGCTGCAGGTAATAAACTGATCTCCCATTCGCGGCGACTTGCAGCTATAATAACACCTGTTTGTTACTCTCACCTCCTTGCAGAGTCCACTCAGTGACTTTGTGGCTATAGGTGCCCCGGCCTGCTCCATTGTAGGCTGCCACTTCAATCTCATAGTTGGTCCAGATGATGAGGTCCTCCAGGAGCAAACTTGTTTGGTCTGGGTTTGTGATGTTTTTCATCTGACAATCAACGGGAAGCCCTGATAGACAGTATCTGAGTGCAGAGTAATTGAAGGATAGTGGGAGACAGAGAGAGACGGACCACAGAGACGGAACACAATATACATATTTTAGGATTTTACTGGCAGATTTTCTGCATTTTCAGTTATAAAATGGTTACAAAAAGACAAGTGACAACAGATGGATGGAGAAGAAGGTATTTAATTTGCACCAATTATTCCACAGACACAGTGAGCAAAAATGAAGCAAAATGGAAAGGGAGAAAAGGGACTGACATAACAGTTATTATCGCATCTGAATGGCACAGGGCCAGACAGAGAGACACCTATCCTTGGAAAAAAAAAAGAAAAAAGAAACAGGCAGGTTGTCATGCTCTTCTTACCTGATGATGTAGCCCTGGAGTGGACCATTTTGATGACTCTCCGGGGGTGGCTGCCATTGGATCATGATGGACTGATTTGTGCGGCCACTTGCGATGACTGTCTGAGGGGGGGCGCTGGGAGGCTCTTCAGGGAGAGTTAGTCTGCAGCGGCAAAGAGAAAAGAAATAAGAAAAGAGAGGTAAGAGCAGAGACAAAGTGAAGCCGTGCATTAGTTATCCTGGGTTTCTGCATATTTCTATTCCATTTCATCATAGACATCAAAACATAATAAAGACTGCTTTTTGCGGGGTTTCTTTTTTTTTTAGAACACCATAAAGGAAAGTTGGGTTAAGTGTTGCTGCGTCTTTGTCCAAAACATATTCTCTATAATACTGTCCGCAGAGGGACAGCTTGCCGTGCCATGAAAAAAGATCAAAGAGGCCTTGGTTAAAAAATGGAGCAGCACAATGGAGAGACAGGGCGAGTGAGCGAAAGATATAAAAGAACAAGAAAGAGAGATCCAGGCAGACTTTTCCCTTAAGTCAATTTAAGATGACATCTTGATTTCTTCCCAGTGCACCGGAGCACTGCTCTGGAGGAGATAAAGCAGAGTGTTTAGGATCAAAGAGGTGTGCCAGAGAGATGCCTCAGAAAAGCCCTGCACTCACTGACGCTCAGTCACCCTCCTGCGGTGCACTCTTGTCTGGGCAGATTCACACTGGAATTCGGCGCCGCGAACGAGCATGCGGTGCAAAAGGTGCGTAATGGGTAGCGGTGGCTTTTAGTTTGAGGAGGGTCTCTCGGCAAAAAGCAAATGGGTTGTGTTGATGCAGACAAGGTCAGACAGTAGTGTGCACAGGTGAATAGTGATGAGCTAAGGATGTGTGTGAGAGCGCGCGGCGGTGGGCCTGCATGTTTATGACAGCTTCTTCTTGCTAGTCAAGAAAATTCACTTGAGATTTGAGTCTGTGTTGAGCTCTGCCACTTTCAAGCCTCTCTGTATTTTACTCATGAAGTATGGCAAAGGAAGTTAATAGGAGGGAGAGAGATGAAGCTGGGTCAGCGCACCCATCAAGTCTTCACAAAGCGCAATTTCAGCTCATTCACAGCTTTATCTTGAAAAGGCCCATCCTGAAGCCGGCTCATCTCTCACTCGCTCCCACAGGAGCGAAGACCAAAAAGTGGACTTACAGGAAATAATCACAGGATTTTCTATTGAACTGCCAAGACGAGGGGGAAGAACGGCTTGTTCCAGAACAGTAAAAGCCTTCAAAGTGCAATGCTTGTCTCACGGCCGGTGTACACATTAAGATACACAGTCTACAAGCAGTATTTTTAAACATACAGCAGATGCATAACAGCTGAGTGCAGTACCCACCGGTCAGTCTCTTTGCTGAACTGGCCCCTGCCCACGTCATTTACAGCACACAGGCGGAACTGGTATGACCGGGCTGGGATGAGGCCACCAACAGTAACCCCAGTAGACTCTGGCTCAATGTTGGCCAGCAGCACTGTCCAAGGGGCATCTGAGATAGAGAGAATGCAAGTTGTCAGCAGTAGCTAGAGAATAATGAATGACCTTGTGAGGGCATTAAGACTCTTAAGAAAGAAAAGAAAAAAAAATCTCTCCAGCACTTGCAAACTGAAATTTAAATTCATTGTTATCTCTGGCTATCATTGCACACCACTGTTTCATTTTTCAGTAATAATATTGCGGCTACTGATAAAAAAAAACAATCATTTATTTTGCATATGGCCCCTCTAAATATCAGATTGCAATTCAATTATCTAAAACCCAGATCCCATCTGCATCCTCAGATTCATTTTCCTTATAATGAGTTGTCGTCTTCTCAGTTAGCTTGAGCTTCGATGAGAAGCGGTTGAGCAATTTACTCTCAATGGGTGAAAACATTCCCACTTCTTTGATTTTATCACGTGAAAGGAAGATAAGCGCATTGGGCAGCAACGCAATTTGGTTTCCCTGTTCATTTGGAAGGAAACACACAAGTGAGGCAATTGAGTTATATAGCGAGGAAGGCACGAGAGCATGTGACTGCCAATTTTAGAGACACAATTGAAATGTAATATAATAGGAGGGATTGCAAATTAGTGCTCCCTTCGAGAATAAAGTAACAATATCGCCTTTAAAATTACTAACAAAAACTATTAAATTTGTGACTCTGCATTGGATGTGCATGGTTAAAGGTGATAGTGGCGCTTGGTGAAAAACTCACTATTTTCTGAGACCTCCAGGATGTAGCGGATAAGGGGGCTGTTGCCATCAAACGCCTGAGCCCATGTTAGGTTGATGGCTCTCTTCTCTGTGGTACTCAGAATTGCTATTGGGTTTTCTGGAGCGTGGGGTAACTGCCTATATGTGCAAATGTGGGCAAAAGGCAACAAGTGATAAGGGAAATAGAATCAGACAAGAAGGCAGAAAATAACAGAACCGAACAGTCAGAGTGAGAGTGTGGCATTGTAAATATTAGAGGTGTTTGATGGATTAGAGAGGAGAGCAGTGATAAAGCACAACAGTGGGGAAAACATCCATCCATCATGTCCTGGGCCCATGTAAATAAGAGGAAAAAAAGCTAAACTAAAGTAAAAACAGCACGATAAGATGAGGGAGGCATTAGGTAAATACGCAGACCTGACTCGGAGATGGGCGCTGCGAGAGTCATTGCCACCCACTGAGGTCACCCTGCAGGTGTATGTTCCAATGTCACCCGACCACGTCTGGGAGATGTGCAGGGTCCCATCGGAATCCAGACGCAAACGGGGGGACGTGTTCACGTCAATCACAGTGCCGCTCTTCTCCCACACGTGTCTGAAAGCACGTACGCGAGAAGCAGACTGTGTTACCCTCGCAAACGCCAGAGCCCGCACCAAAACCAGACACGCATACACCAACTTTAACACTTCGCAGATTGGAGTGGCAGTAAATTTGTTTGCATCGTGTGAGTTCATACAGCAAACATACGAGGCGCTGACAACAATCAAAAGCGTTGTGAAGCTGGTAGCAAAGTGTTGGAATCTGAAAAATCTCTCTCCGTGCAGCACTTGTTCTCCACGGATTTCGCTCCCGGTTATTTAACCCACCCACACATATGGACGCCCCCCATTACATATAAACATGCATGCAGCCATGCAAGTATTAGGAGCTCCTCTGATTAATAGCGACTATTCAGGCTCTCCAGCTAATCTCCTCTGTGTTGCGTTTAATTAAAGGCGCTGTCTGAAGTTATTACTCTGTTTACATATTCATCTGTTTACCCCGCAATCTGATCAATGTCGTAGGCCCACAGGTGACAGGCACTCTAATCACTGGGCTCCATAGACATCATTTCACTCCCTCTGAGACAGATGACTGTACACACACTCTGTCATGCTCAAGACTTTCTGAAGAGTGAGGGAAGGCAACGGACTAATTCCTAAATCTGACTCCAAGAGTTTCAGACGCTTCCCATAGGAAGTCTTCTAAGGGTGGGTAAACACTATGAGATCTCTTGCAGATTTCATAAACTAATTAAGTACAACACTGATGCCCAAGCTTATTCGCAAGACTGGGAGTGATTAAAAAGTATGGGATGGCCTTGGCTCAGGTAGTAGAACAGGTTGTCTACAGTTCCCAATGTTGATATGCTCTTTGGCAACTCCATGCGCCAAAATGTCCTCGGTCAAGATATTTACAGAAGTGTGAGAACGCGAAAGTGGATTGCTTTTTTAAAAGGTGCTATGTAACCGCACAATATTTACTTACATAAACAGCATGTGGGGTAAGACCAAAAAGGAAAAGGGAGAATATTCCTATAGATTACCTTACAGTGACACTGGGATCATGGGTCACACCACAGGTCATAACAGCCTTGGTCCCTTTGATGACACTCTGGTCTTGTGGTGGTTTGGTGATGCGGGTACGTGCTGTGAAAATGCCCAAAGGCTGATATTCAGAGACTGTTTGAACAGTGAACTGAACAGAGATTTCAGGAATTGGTCTCATCTTTCACTCATTGTCTCTCTGAAACAGGATAAATCATATTCTGGTTTCAATCGGTAAAGTATTTTACAAGGTTTCAAAGGGTGGTAATGTGAATTTATTCACAGAAAATGAGTTCATGTGTAAGTCAGAATGTCTTGACAATGACCCCTGGGGGGGGGGGGGGGGGGGGGTACGGCGTCTACAACTTAACACGTCGTTTATTTAATACAAAAAATACATTTTTTTCCTCTTTATTTTTTCCAAAGGTCTAGCCTGGGTCTTATAGTTTTAACCATGTTACATAAGTGTTGAACAAAGCATACAACGAAGAAATAGAGATTCAAAGCGATTAAGCACAAGGTTTGCATCACCTGGTCTTGTGTTGTGCTACAGTAAAACTGTTCTATTCTACAGAGTGCGTCCAGTTGCTGTTGTGCTTACCCCAGACCAACAGGTCAGCTGAAGCCTCGTCAATGCCCCTTGAGTTACTGGCCATGCAGGTGTAGGTTCCAGCATCAGACAGGTGGGAGGGACTGATCAGTAAGCTGCCCGATTCCAGCAGGGTAAACCTGGGCAGCTGGACCGATCCACTGGCCAAGACACGCTCACCTGGAGGGAAGGGTGGAAGTGATCGATGATATGGGAGAAAGGACAGGGGAAAAAAGGGGGTGTGGGGAAAGAACAAGAGAGATTATAGTATTGGAGAAATGTCAGGGAAAACAAACAGAAGGGAAAGCAGAACAGCAACAGTAAAGAAATACAGCTTGTTTAGAGAAAATATACATTCTGCATCTTTTTTTATAGCTCTTGTCTAACTGACAAGCCAAAATGCAGCATAATAATCTCCCCAATACCTCATGCTGTTAGCCCACGCACCTTTCTGCCAGGTGATGGCTGGCCGTGGGGCTCCTGAGGTTTCACAATGTAGGATGACTGACATGCTGTCAATCACTGCACTGTCAGAGGGGCCAGCGGTTATGTTAGGAGCAATACCTGGGTGGGGAGGGGGTCAGCCACATCACACACACACACACGCACACAGAGAGAGAGAGAGAGAGACACACATACATTCAAGCAAAATCAGGTAAGACAGAGGTGATAATGAGAGACATAAACAGCTTTCTCCCTAATAAAGCAGGCAGCAGCTGAGCGCTTAATGGACTTGACAAAAGGGGCAGCTGTCAGGTCTCATTCTCACGGAAAGGGCTGAGAATCTGACAAGGCGCCTCCATCTCTCTGCATCTCCTGCTCATTCTCTGATTCAAAAATAGTCAATAATTGCCCGAGCATCCAAGGTTGACAAATCTGTCACTGCAAAGAGATATATAGATAGATGGGTGTAGGGGGGAGAGACAGAGAGAGGGACAAGAGGATTAGGAAAGGGAACAGAGGAAGGAGGGAGCAGATACGGAAAGACGAGCAGAATGAAGCAGCAGGCGCGTGGGTAACTTTGAAAAAAAGATTTCAAGGGGGACATACTAGTAACAGCAAGGTAGGTGTTTGTCTGGATCTCTCCGGCTAGATTGCGAGCAAAGCACTGAAACATCCCTGTGTCATCTGGCAGAAGACCGTTGATCTGTAGACTGCCTCCTACCAACACCCTGTACCTGGGGATCTTCACCGGGCTGATGGGCACGGCATCTTTATACCACACTATCTCTGGCTGTGGTGTGCCTGCAGAGGGAGGAGAGGATTTATTTATTTTTTCTCTCTGGCCACTGTGACCCTATAGTCCTTTTTTTCAGTTTTTTTTTTTTTCGGTCTTTCACACATGCACGAGCATCGAGAAAAATAAGCGCCACAAACCTCGAGCCTGACAGGGGATATCCACTACCTTCTCCATTTCTGCGCTGATGTGACTTGGCGGCTCTTTCACAAACAGAGGATATTCTGTTTTGAAGAAGAAAAGCGATTGCTCACTAACAGCCTTTAAAAACAGCTCCAAAAATAATCTGTTGCTATCACCACCCTTATCTGGCAGTAGAGCATTTGCACAACATTAGTGTTATTACTGAAATCTAAACTTTCAACGCCATCTCTGAAAAGTAGCTCAGCTTGAACACTAGCATTGCAACAGGCAATTTTGATCATTTAGGCTAAGCTGCTTTGTGCAGGGTCAATATGTGTATTGTAGGGTCGTTTACCAAGAACATGCAGGTAGGCCCCAGCTGTGACTGAGGGGACACTGCTACTGCGCAGTGACGCCTCACACTCATAGTAGCCGCTGTCGCTAACTGCAGGCAAGCTGATCACCAATCTACGGCCAAAATCTCGAATCCCTGTATTGACCACTGCCCCATCTTTCCTCCAAGTGATACCCATTTTGACAAGGGGCCTGGAAAAAAAAAAAGATGAAAAGGAGAAAAAGAGAGCAAGAGACCGAGAGCGTGGTTTTTAATATAGATTTATATTCTGTTTCAAGGTTACAGAGCACTGGGGGAGCAATGGGATACATCTGTCATTCTGATTAAGTCTTTGAATTTGAGATAATAGTCAGAATTCAGAACTGGGATTGTGCAAGATTGGAAGAACAGAGCGAAGCCTTGAATCAAAGGGAAGAATGGAAGAGAGGTACAAAATGAGAGATGTGCAAAACACTTTTTATTATGTTCAAACAAAAGATTCCAAGATTCATTTAAATCACAAAATATCAGATGCGTGGGCGAGAGAAGGTGGTGGTGTTTTGATAATGTGTGAATGTCTGACTGTGTGTGTGTGTGTGTGTTTGCAGTCTTCTCCTCGGCACCTACGTGTCTCTTTGTGAACATTTACCTTGCATTTGCCACACACTCCATGATGGCTTCGTTTCTCCCGACTGTTACACTTGTGTTCTTTGGGGGGACGATGATGGAGGGGGCAATGGGGTCTGCGGGTCCTCCCACATCTATCGCACACACAGAAACGCACAAAAGTGAAAGAAATCTTTAAATTGCATGCCAGTCTCAGATTAAGCCGGTGCCTCTGCCTGATATAGCCAACTGAGCATGACTAGATCCTTACACAGAGACTGACAATTTGTCACCATCACGAGCAGGTAGCCGGCATGCTATCACCCAACTATTAACACTCCTGTCTTTACTTTAGATCCTCTTTCTAGAGCACACAGCATTTACTGTGCATGGTGTTAGCCCAGGTGTTAAGAAGCCATTATGTAACATAATTGAGACAAACACAAAAGGCGATTAAATGCGGCACCATCACTCACGGGTTTCACAGAGCTTCCAGCCAACCATCGATTCACTGCCCTCAATCAGTGATCTCTCTCTGAATCTGATCTCATTTTCCCCCCACCTCCCCGGAGTACGGGTACGGGCCTGTGAACCTGTATATGTCTGAGTGATTGGACATTTACAGTGTGTTGTATGTGTGTGCTGTGTTGATGTTTGTTTCCGGATGCCCGTGTGAGACCATTTTCAGGGCTACCTCAGGTTAATAAGGGCTCTAATTAAGTTTTTATTATTGTTGTTGTTATTTTCTAACACCTAATTGTAAATCACAGCCTTTGCTGGCTCATTCCTGCAGAATCTCTACAGTATCATAGCAATGATTTCTCTACAAGCACCGTCTAAAAATAGACCTCCTGTGGGTTATTACTGCTCTTTGGTTCCACTCCCCATTTGATTACCGCGCACAAGGCTCCAGCTCATCACTCAAATACATACAATAAACAGCTAAAAATATTAACATGCAAAGTATCTTTTAATCTTCTTTTTGCATAAATACTTCTTTATGCAAATCAAATTAATACCAGCGTTCGCAGATGTTTGGCTGATCTAGATATCATTAATTATATTAAGCTGTGCACTTTCCAGAACATAACACGGAAGGAAAAGACAAATAAAATCAAATTAACATGCTGCTGACATTTCTGGAGAATGAATTCAACAATTCAAAATTAAAGCATTTAAATTAACCCAAAAGAAACTCCAAATACTCAAATAGTTCCTTCATCGCAGCACAGATATTAAAAAAAAAAAAAAAAAAAAACTACACTGAAAGCAAAAATCATTGCTATCGTGTTAGTCAGACAGAAAAAAATTCACCATCTCTGAAATCTGGTGAGAGATGGAGATGATCAGTTAAATGTGCTGCTTATTTGAACCTTTGTTCAAAAATACAGCAAATTACTGATTGATCAGCTGTTAAATTCTGTGGTACTGCAGCCGTCTGAGGGCTTAGAATTATTAATCAAATCCTTTCATCAATGTGATGCACGTGTCATCTTGAATGTATTGTTGACATTATTAATAATCAGCATAATGAAGACCAATCAATCCATGTAAAATAGCTGCTTTTTAGTCCCTAGAAGATTGGAAAAAAATTAAATTAAAAGGTAAGAATTAAATGTGGTAAAAATGTTTTTGCCTTAGCCCGAAAGCGTGGTGAGGGAAAAAAAAATCGAAGCCACTTGGTTTCTGCAGTTACTTGGTATACTTCTGTGAGATTACAGAATTTGGCAGATCTGTGTAAATTTTGCGCCTAATTAACAAGCGAGACTTTGTGTAAGGTTTGATTGGCGTAGGTTTTGAGAAGTAAGTGCGAAGAGAAAATGAGAAGAAGAAAGAAACTGGTGAAAAAGAGTCACTCAAACAACATTAATATTAATCTTCTACAAAGAAGACTTAGAGCTGAAAATCGCCAAGATCACATATAATTTATGAATGATTTATTAATTAGAACTCTTGACAGAGTCATGTTGAAGCGGCTGAAAATGTGATGATTGGCATGCTGTGTGAAGTACCCCCCGTTACACAGAGTGGCCATTAACACTTTAATTTCTATTTGAGTTTTATGAAATGTTTTACAAATCTGTGTAAACATACAAATTGAACAATTTTGTTTAATTAAGTGAAATGCCCACATATTTGGCTGAAAATGTAGCCTATGTTTGCCAACAACGCAGCAAAAAGTGGGATTCCATTTGACTTATCAAAGAACTCATTTCATTTCCCAATAGACATGACTGGTTCCTCAGCAGACAGTAATTAATGCATTGCAGTTCATGAACTCCCAGCGTTGAGGATACCTCAAGTGTGTAATGCAAAAATTGATGCGGTGACTCGCATAGCAAATTCTCACTACTAAAGTTACCCATGTTGTTTACATCTGTCTGCATCTAAAAACAATTGTAAACTCAAGTCAATCTGAAGAATATTAAAAAGGATGTCTGAATGTGTGCATGCATGGGGCTTTATGCAACGCCAGTTTGCATTTTACTATTAACCTCAGCTCTGTCTCATTTGTATGCTCCCTTAGGAATGTGATGCTCGCTGTACTGCTTTTTTTTTTTTTTTTTTGTCTTTTATCCAACTACATGCTACAATGGAGAAACAGAGCTGTAAAAATAAATAAATAAATGTATTGGCTTTCAGATGCAAACTACTCCGGTGTTATCTGCAAGGTCAAACCGGGTGATATCCGGTGATATCTGATCCCCAGGGGTTGCTGTATCATGCATGTTGAGGACTGAATTACAAATGCTGCGTTAAAGACATGACGAGCGGATGCTGGAGCGAGAAGGCAGAACAAACTGTTTTTCATTCTTTCTATCACAGCTAATATCCCAGGAAAATAAGTACTATAAATCCAATGATAACTTTTATCATGGATCCTATTATACTGTCCAGATAGAAAAACTTTCTGGAGCCTTTAAAGGAGCCACTGAGTGACTCCTTTAATTGGCTTGTCGAGGTACGCAGAGAACGACTGATTTTGTTTAGATGAAAGTAAGTAAGAGGTGGGAGCGTTTGTGTGACTTTGTTTAGATAAAAAAAAAAAAACCCCAGTGACAGTAGGTGGGAGGACAAGGAAGCATCAGGCCCAGCTAAACTACATAATGATCTGACTTGCAACCCATGCTCCCGCCACCAATGCCAAACTTTATTTGAAGTCGTGTATATGTGTGTTTTATAAGTGAGGCCGACCTTCTATTAAGATTTGTGTGTTTATGTAGGCGTGTGTATGCCTAATCATTCCCTCTTTGCTCAGCGTCATTTTCAGAAATCCATTTTTTCGTGAGGAGCATTAAAACCCAAGGTCTACTTTATGGACCTTACAGAGAGGTGCTGCTGGAGTTGCATCTAACTGTAATTCACTGTTAAAGCCAGAGGTTGGAAGAGGAGGCCTTGCAGAACAAGAGGACATCTATTGTGCTGCATGTAATGGGTATAATTATGTATGTTGGGCAGAGAGAGCTCGAATAATAGAGAAAGGGCCTGCCAGTAGAGGGCGCTATCTCTGTTTCTATTGTGTTTGGCTGAACAACCTGTTGTGCTGCCGCCGTGTTAAATAAAAATGTGTATCTAAGTGTAGAGCCAAGAGGAAATGAAAAATTTTTAAAAACTACATTTTCATCTGCAACAATCTGCTAATGCAATCAACTGATGTTACAAACAATCTGCTGTGGCTTTCAGTGTGTGGGCGAAGAAATCTGTTTCCTAGATGTGTGTTTCTGCATGTACACATGTATGTGCATGTGTGAGTACTTACTCTCCACTGTGAGAGTGACGGGCTGACTGGTTTTGTTCTCCCCATTTTTGTCATTAACTGCCTGGGCATAATAACGTCCTGCGTCAGGGGCCACAGTGGACAGGATGACGAGTGTGTTGTCCAGGGTGATGGCACTGAGTATCCATGCAAATAGAAGCACGAATTAGTTTTAGGGACACCACATTAGCGAATAATAATTCCTGCAACAATCACCCGAGTCTCAGAAAGACACAAACTGCCTTTAGTTAGAATGCAGCTGAACCAAATTAAGGCCACCAATTTGGGTTCCAATTAAAAGGCGCTATGAGTGGTCAATAAGAATAGAAATTTCCAGTCCATTTCATTCCAGTCAACTGCTGTGAATTGCAAAATTTGTCCTCAAACACCAAACCAAACACACACACACACACACACAGATTAACAAGCACACAGAAACACTCAAATCATTAAACCAGTGAGTAGTTATTTCACACAGTCAATAAATCCGAAGGGTAAACTGACGCACATATCACATAAATTAAATCCGAAAAGAAGCACACAAAGACAATTTTATGAGCACTTCCATCCACAATATACCACAGTGTATTTAGGAAATAACTCAGAATATGTCCTGCTTTTTATAATGTACTTAATATATAAAGTACTTCATTAAAGGGTTCACTGTCATTTTAATTGTTATAGATCCCCGAGGGTTGCTACAGAAACATACCGTTGGCCAGTCTTGAGTTTTGTCCGTGGAAGCAGTTGCTCGGCTGGCTATTGGCTCTGTTGGCCATTTCTGTTAATAGTTCAAGAGAAATTAACTGGTCCTACGACAGCTTGGTGAAACGAATAAACTTGGATTTCAATATATTTGAGGTATATGTGAGACATAGTCGGGGTCCATCTTTGTGCAACCCTTCCCAGTTGATAGCAATTAAAAAAAAACCCTCTAAAGGGTAAGTAGGTAAGGCTTAGAGCCCAATAGGATTTCAAGACTGATACTGATATTTGGTGAATTAAAAAAGCCTATAT